>JBBPRQ010000328.1:0-34738 GCA_038093095.1 Boletus insuetus | reverse complement strand
AAACGATGCTGCGGTGAACCCATGCGAATGGGAGGCACGACCAAAGGTGTGCTGGGAGGCGGTGTCAGACATGAGCCTTCCACGCCGAGAACTGTAAAAGGCAGCGACGATCGGATCTGTGGATGAGGAGGGATCTTCGCTTTTCTCGCTATCTGACCCAGACACGGCGGAGGATATTGAGCCAGAGGGGATGATTGGGGTGGAATGTGACTGATCCAGGCTCGTGTAAGAGTGGCGACGTGACTGGGAAGAAGCGTAGAGAGAAGAAGCTGGGCGTCCCGCACCCTGCGAAGGATGACTGCTGACAGAATGAGGAGGTGGAGACGCATGCTGGACGGAGACGGAAGGACGGGGAGTGCGATCAGGACTGAGACGGGGAAGGGTGAGAGGGCTGATCGAGTCGGTCGCGTCCATGCGTGCGTCGTGGGGTGCGAGCGAGGCACGGTGAGTGCCAAAGGTGTAGTTGGCGAGACCAGAGTACATATCGGGCTGGCTGTAGGATGGTCAGCGGGAGCGGGTGAGGAGGAGAAGGAGGAGAAGGAGGACGTACAGATCATCGCCGAAGCCGAGCTCGTCAGAGAGCTGGCGGGGGTCGGCGATGCGTTGACCGATGTTGTTGGACATGACGACGATGGCGATAAACGTATAGACAGAAAACAAACAGACGAGAAAAAAAACAAACACAAAAACAATTCAAAAAACAGAAGAAAAGAACGAAACAACAAACTGGACGAGATCAAGAGTATCTTTAACGTCCCTCTCTTTTATTTTTATTTTATTTTTATTATACGAGAATCTCCCACGTGGTATCGCGTGGCATGTGATCATAACCCCAAGAACGGAAGGCAGATCATTCCGCTTGTCTCACGCCTCCTCCGTGCGACCCTCCAACTTTGCGCCGAGGACATCCTCATTCCACCGCACCACGCGTCATCCACGTGTCCTCTTTCCACCAACCAGGCAATCCTCTTCCCCCGATTCAGCCCGTATATCCTCACAACCTCCGCCATGCCGACCGATTCAATCGAAATGCCACGTGCGCATATTATGTACCGGACGCCTTAGCCGATACGCCAGTCCAATGTCTATCAGCACGTCCTTTCTCCGCCAGCGTGCCTGACACAACTTCGGAGATGAATTAAGCGTGCTAAGATCCCTGGCTGTTCAACCCTGCAGCACTCAGTTCCTCATCGAGTAACATGGCTAAATCCAGTACCGTAGAAATGTGCTCCCTCTGAAGCCATAGGCAATGATTACACTACGAATCCAAAGGCCTGATGGCGTAGTTGGTTATCGCATCTGTCTAACACACAGAAGGTCTCCTGTTCGAGCCAGGGTCAGGTCATCATTTTTTTGCGTGTTTTGATAAGCCACTCCGCCTCACATAATCTGACTAGATCGATGACGAGCTACACCTACGAGCTACCTACCACCGGATCAATCTCTTTCTCCGACTTTGCCATCGACGCCACAGAGGGAAATGTATACACATCCCGCATCGCCGACGCAACGCAGGCGAGAGCCAACATGAGGGGTGTACTCAAACAGTCTCGGCGAACCGACAGTGAGGAGAGAGATTATCTGCGCATCATCAAGGTGTGTCTCACCACTACTCCACCATGACGCCCGCGTGCGCACGACTGGCCCAATAGGTCCTCGATGACTACATCCCATACCTGCGCGGCATCATCGCGTGCATCCAGTCAGATGAATTGCAGTTCAAGTACGAGCCTGGTAATTCTTTTTCAACCTGGATGATGATCTCGTTCGCTGACTGCCACTGACAGTGTTCTCTTGGCGAACGACGCTCTCTGCTACACTGTTCAACACCTCCCCGCGGCTCCGACTACCGTCCCTACAGGCAGATCTCGCAAGCGCCCTTCTCGCCTATGCCATGGCCCTCTCGAATTTCTCTCACTCCGTCACTACCTCACTCGGCGCATACGAATACGACCCCGCGATAAGCGAGAAAGTGAGGAAGGAAAAGGACGAAAAACTCAATTTCGGTGTGACACTCCTCTGTAGAGCAAGCGGTGTGTTTTCAGCGATCAGCGAAGGTGTGTTGAGCGAGTTGGACAAGGTCGGGAGCAGTGGTGGGGGAGGATGGGTGAAGCCGCCAGATTTATGGAAGGAAGTCAATACAGCTTTGGCAAAGTCCGGCCGTTCCATGCGTTCCTTGTCGATGCATCGCTAATGACTGTGTATGATAGGATGGCACTCGCAGATGCGCAATCGCTTGCCATTCGCAAACTCCTCTCCAGAGCCGCATTTGAGAGCACCCTTTCCCCTGGCCCGCCTCTCCCCCAGTCACACCCTTCTACTGCGCTCATTGCGAAGCTCCACCTCGACTGTGCAGCACTGTATTCGTCCGCACGCACATTAGCCATGTCGCCCTCGAAATCCAGCCTTACGTCGGGTCTCAAAGCTAGCTTTGGGTCCACGTCCAAGTCTCAGAACGATGGTGGGGGAGGTTCGGGAGGGGTGTCCACAGACTTGTTAAAGTACCTTGAGAGGGAAAGTAAAGTCCAAACTGCGATCGCTCACAAGTGGTTAGGGGTGGATGCAGGTGAGACTGCAATGCCCGGTAAAGGAGGAGAAGCGGTAGGATTTCTCAAGTGGGCTCAGCAGGAGCTCGAAGACCTCCACACTTCACGACTCTCAAAGGGGTTAGGGATCGGTCGAGATGCGGCCAAAGACCGAGATCATGATGGCAGGAAGGCGAGAATCGAGAAGGAATTGAAGTCCGTGAAAGTTTTTCTAGACCATTACCGAAAGCTGAATGACTCGGTGGGTCACGTTTCGATGCTTGACGAGATTCGTCGTTTGTTACTCTTATTCCCCCGATGTCTCGCAATGTTTTTGCTGAACATTTACGTCTGATTGCCTGTCTAGTTGATATTCGACTCGGTACCGAAACCATCGGGGCTGCAAACCCTAATACCCGAGGGAAGGATGGCAGTCACAGCGAAACCATACGTGTTTCCAGATCCAGCGTTCGGGCCTGGATCCAAGGGCTACCAGGCGCGGTCGCGGACACGTAACAGAATTCAGGAGTCTGAGGATGAAACACTAGGTATAGAGGCGCTACGGATTGACGGTCAAGCGAATAACAACAGATATGGCACGGTTGATGACGATAGTAGCGACGACAACCGTGACGGCAAGATGGAAGGAACTGCGACGCGTACGTATGTTGGAGCTGGGTCATATTTCTGATTAGATATTCTCTAAAAGCAGTACAAAAGTAAAGATTTGTCAGTCGTGTTTCACCTGTTTCTCCGCGGACTACTCGTAAGGAGGGAGACCCCGTTCCTCGGGCCTAAATTCTTCCATGGACCGTAGCGTTTCGTCTGGTATATGCTTCCCCGAGTATTCCATAGCCAATAAGTTGGGGTCAGGAACCCATACCACTAGAGTTAGCATCAGCACCGAATCCTTCGCCAAAAAAAAAAGGTCGTACCAGACATTCCAGCTCTCTTCCCCGCCTCGACCCCCGGAATCGCGTCCTCAAAGACCAGGCCCTTGCTCCTCTCCAAAGCATGCTCAGGGCTTACGTTCTCTTCCCCATCCCCTACGTTCCTCCTTAGCTTCTCTTGAGCCGCGTAAAGGAAGATATACGGCTCCGGTTTCCCGCTCGTCTTGCCAGACACATCATCCCCACAAACGACCATTTCTTCCGTGCCCTCTACGCCGCACCCGAAATACCCAAAGATCTCCTGATGAAGATGAGCCGATTTGAGTAGAAAATTGCGTCGCTTTGACGACGTGGCGACCACGATCGGGATCTTGTGCTTGGCGAGGTGGGCGATGAGTTTGGAGACGCCGGGGAGGGGACGGACGGCTGGCCAGAGACGGTCTTGGCCGATGGTACGCTGTGCAATGTATTCCTCGGGCGTGAGTGCGATACCTGGGAAGAAGGAGAGAAGGTGGGCGGCTGCTTCTTGTTCGACTTGGGGTCCAAGGGATAGTAGTCAGATCAGAGATCGTTGAGGTAGAATCAGACTCGGACTTGGGAAGGAACTTGATGTACCTTTGCCCATGAGACCTGCTTTGATCTCCCAGGTCATCTGCACCCCGTGTGGTGCGAGGATATCATCTATCTGCACGATCAATCACGCGGACATTGGCCGTTTGGCGATGCGTACTTGTTACTTGGGTATACACCGATTCGGTGTCGATCAGTAATCCTGTTTGGAGAGCCTTGGTGTGAGGAGCGTTGAGACAAGTGCAATCCAGTACCATCCATATCGAATATCACGTATTCTATGCGAGGGCACGCATGCATCGACGAGTCGGACGCCATCTTGTGATATTGTTGGGAGTGGTGCGCACAGTGCACTCACCAGATGTGATCACCGTCGCAATCCGACCCGGATCAGGATCCCTTGCCAGGTTTCAATCGTGTGCAATTCGTCTCAGCTCACTTGGCGGTGCAGAGTCACGGAAGGTGGTTTCAGAGAATACGTCAGTTATTGAATGGTCAGTAGCCGTAGTCAGGCAAAGTTCTTGGTCACGTTGCAGTCCTTAAATGCATTTTCGAAATCCCTAACAGACGTATCATACACTGCGTACTATAGCATATCATTCTCCGCGAGTTTAATGTAATTTGCAGCACGCATAGGTGCAGACGGGCTATCAAATGGCTTCTTACGTCTGGGTACCAGGCAAGTCATGCGCTTTGTCATGGGGGGGAAGGTTGAACTTACCTTTCTCCGGCAGCGACTGATGGGAACGAAGCAAAGAGATCTGGATGCTTTGGAAGAGGGGATTCACTGCATACAAGACATTGGTGAGATGGTAATAACAACAATGACGACTGACGTAAAATAAGGATGACGCAGGGCTTCTTCAGCAGAGATGCGCTGCGCTGGGTCGTATGTTAAGAACGACATCAAAAGATCAATCCCAGATGTTGTCATGTACTGGAATCGCTGGCGAAACTGGTGAGCATGTGGAGCAGGAAGGGTAATGGTCTTGGCAAGAGGAAGACTGGAGTATTCTGGCCAGGAGGAGCTTGTGGGAGGGCCAAGGAGCTTAAAAATCATGGATAGGAGTTCAACCTCTCCTTGGGCCTGAAAAACAGGCTCTTTCAAGAGCAACTCCGCAAAGATACATCCCACAGACCACATGTCAATGGCAGTTGAATATTTGGTAGCACCCAAGAGAATTTCCGGAGCACTGTTGACATGTGTAAGGGAAGCAGAAAAAAAGAATAAATGCAACTTCCGACATACCGATACCACAAGGTCACCACTAGTTGGGTCAAACCCCCTACCCCGACGGGATCACCGTACCTTCGTGCGAGACCAAAGTCAGCTACCTTGATCATTCCGCGGTTGTTCATGAGCAAATTACTAGTTTTCAGATCCCGGTGCAGAATCCAATTGGAATGACAGTGAGCAACAGCAGATAACAGCTGCAACATCAGAGTTTTGATTTCTGACTGCAAGAAGGGAGACGGCATCAGGGTCAGGAGCGTCTTGAGGTCATGCTCGATAAAATCCATCACTACATAGACTCTGGCAGTTTTTCGATCGCAATCTCGAAGGCGACTGGACGGCTGCACTCACTGTGTCAAGGTATCACCGACAACAACTTCGCGGATTCGAACTACATTTTCATGCTGACAAGCCATGAGAGCGCTGACCTCACGAAGTGCGGTGATCGGGAATCCATGTTTCTCTTCGTCGAGTTTGAGCTTCTTAAGGGCAACAATATCCCCCGTCTCTTTGTCCCTCGCGCGGAATACAACGCCATAGGATCCTTCTTCTATTTGGTTGAGTCGCTCGTAACAGTATACAGAGCGGGACGGCCGGATTGGAGGATGTGAGGTTCTGAGGGGTACGAAGGCACTATGTGTGGCAGGGTGGTTTTGGCGAGGTCGCTGAGACGGAGATGGATCCGTAGGCATTTGACTACAGGTGCGTGCACTCTGAGCCGACTTTATGCGACGTTTGAGGGATTGTTGACGTCTCTGAATTTCTTCAGCGTCGGGATCCTCCTCGTCCCATTTAGAGCGCTTCCGCGACGGTGTGGACGTGTCGCGCACTGGAGTCTGCATTCAAAGTAAGACGTAGATCGACTTGAGAGTCGTAGTAGTTCAAGTCACGTGCAGTGGTCAGTGACCAAGAACTTCGTTCGCAACAATATCATTTAGTCTTTGGGAAGCGAGCAACGGCAAGTCGACCCAGGATGCGAGCGACCCGGTGAGATGCATCCGAGATATCACCTCTATTCCAGGGTGGTCACTAGACGCCGTGGCACCGTGGGGTTCCTCCTGAAACCAGCACCAAATTAAATCCCCTCCAGTCGGAATTCAACAAAACAGTTCGCGTTCATTTGATCAGCCGATTCCATCTATTATGTGCCCATTTAATAGGCATGGTGCTGGGAGAACTCTGGATTTTTCTGCACTCCCCAGACAGTGTTTCTTAATATTTGGCAAGAAATGTTCTCTCTGTTCGTCGCCCTGTTGGGAGCGACTTGGTCACTCGCATCGCCGAGAGCCCGCGTCGATCGCAACCTCTACTTTTCAAGACAAGAGACGGACGGATTACAAAGCAATGTAGGTTATACCAATGCACTCGTCATGCAAGATATGCCTCACTGGCGTCGTCCAACGTTTCCTAGGTTACCTGGGATGAGTACTCTACTATGATCAATGGGGAACGCATGTTCCTCTTCAGTGGAGAAATGCATCCATACAGGTATACCACTTCACATTCGTGCCGTGATGTCCACGATGACCACAACCAATTCACAGGATGCCAGTGCAGTCACTTTACTTGGATTTATTCCAGAAAGTCAAGTCCTTGGGTTTTAATACAGTGTCGTTCTATGTGTTTTGGGGTATCGTAGAGCCTAGGAGGGGTGAAATCTCATTCGAAGGATTCAGGGATTTACGGCCTTGGTTCGATGCCGCAAAACAAGCTGGTGTATACCTCATGGCTAGACCTGGTGAGCGTTGCTCTCGAATCAACACTCTTACTTTCTAGTATCTGACCTTCTTTGAATAAAGGTCCATACATCAATGCTGAAACCACAGCTGGTGGTTTCCCAGGTTGGGGCACGTACACACCTGGCCTATGGAAGACCTCAAACACCACCTACTTTGAGGCGTGGCAAAATTACGTCTCGACCATTGGAAAGATTCTTGCTGAAAATCAGATTACTAACGGTGGTCCCATTATCCTAGTTCAAGTATTTCATCCATCTACTTTCGGAGCTGCCAGAGCTCATCAAATCCAAATAGTCCGAGAATGAATACACCTTTTTTGCTCCCGGTCATTCAGAGGATTTCGTGTATGAAGCCGAATTGTTAACTGCTTGGGTAAGTGTACGTTGCCGTTGTGTGCGTTCGTGTGACTTGGGTACACTCATTCTAGCGAGACGCTGGGATCAAAATACCTGTCACGGTCAACGATGCATATCCTTCTGGCCACTACTTGAGTGTCGACATCTGGGGTAGGCCGTGTTTGAAACCGTGGTCCTCTCGACCTTACCTTCTCTTTGTGTAGGTTACGACTCCTACCCAAATGGCTTTGACTGTTCTCATCCATACACCTGGGCTCCGAATGCTGTCCCAGAGTGGGTTATTTGATATGCTACAAGGTCGCTTGATGTTTAACATTCTATCATGGCAGGTGGTTTTGGAGTAGACACTTGAAGTATAACCCGACGGAGCCTAACAGTGTGTATGAATTCCAAGGCGGTGCTTTCGATGGATGGTACGTCACGTACAACGCCGTATAGAGTGCACCCTCACTTTGGCTTAGGGGTGGTTCTGGTTACGACTCTTGCTCGATACTCACTGGTCCCAGTTTCGAGCGAGGCAAGTAATAGTGTTATGTTCCATGTTCTATGTACTCAGAACAACTTGCCACAGTCTTCTACAAGAACGAGTTGGCCATGTCGACCACTTACCTCAACCTGTACATGGTCTATGGTGGGACGAACTGGGGTGGTATTGCCCACCCCGGGGTGTATACATCTTATGACTACGTACGTACCCTTGAGTTAACTCTCCTATCCTTCACCCCTCATCCACATTACAGGGGTCCGCGATTGCTGAAGACCGTTCACTCCGCGAAAAATACTACGAACTCAAGCTACAAGCCAACTTTCTCCGCGTCAGCCCAGCCTACCTCACGACGCGCCCGATGAACTTGCACTCCAATCAAGGCGCATTCACCGGTAATTCAGCCCTAGTGACGACGCAGGTATTGGATGTTGTCGGAAATATGACCGGATTCTATGTTATTAGGTGAGGATCACCGTGGCTCGATCTCTCGTTCCTTGTCCCTTCTGTGGTGAACTACATGCTTATTCTTGCTAATCAAAAGGCAATACGACGCATCTTCTAACGCAATGGAGATGTATATCCTAACCCTGCCGACGAGCAGCGGAGATATAGTTGTTCCCCAACTGGGCGGACAGCTCACACTCGATGGCAAGGATTCCAAGATCCACGTTGTCGACTACACTGCTGGGTCCAGCCACGTGCTGTACTCTACTGGAGAAATCTTGACTTGGTATGTGGCTCCTTTTACTTTCTTTCCTCTACGCTGATAGCAACTACACGATTTTAGGGCGACCATCGACGGACGCGACGTCATCATCGTCTACGGAAACGCCGGCGAGCTTCACGAGACGGCATTCAAGTTTAACACCACCAGCATACCCAGTGCTAACGTCGTTTCAGGGATGCAATCCCTCAAAACCAAAGTAATCAATTCGACGAGCCTTGTTATTCAATATACGACAACGGGAAAGACAGTCATGGAAGTCGGGTCCAATATTTTGCTGTATATCTTAGGTGAGGAGATACCTTTACTGAGGGACGTTGGCTGGTTTTGACTGTCGTCAGACCGTGCCAATGCCTACGACTTCTGGATGATGTACCCCCCGTCCACCGGTGCCTTTGCGAACTACAGTACCACGAGTCCAATCCTCATTCAAGGCGGGTACCTTATCCGCTCCGTTCAAATTTCCGGCAGCACGCTTGAGATTACGGGCGATCTGAACAGCACGACATCGTTTGAGATTATTGCGCCTTCAGCATCCTCGAAGCAAGTAACATTCAATGACGAACAGCTGAAGTTAGCAACTACCAGCTATGGCACTTTAACTTCGTCGAAGTGTGCGTCGTTGCCTTCAATCCAGCTTCCAGATCTCGAAAACTTGACATGGGTAGGTGGTCACAAATTCCTTCCTTGGACCTCAGCTAATGAGTCTCGAAGAAAACTGTGGATTCCCTCCCAGAAATTAAATCAACTTATGTTGACACGTTCTGGATGACGGCCGACCACTCTACCACCGTCAACCCCACTCAACCCAATACTCCTGTTGTCCTTTACGCTGGTGACTATGGGTATCACACTGGCAACATCCTCTGGCGCGCACACTTCACGTCCACCGGCTCTGAAACTGGCTTCACACTCGATATGCAAGGAGGAACCGCATTCGGCTACTCTGTCTGGCTTGATGAAAGATTCTTGGGCTCTTGGGTTGGAGATGCTGTACACGCCAACTATAAGGGCACGTTCGACTTCCCCGGGGCTGGTGGCCTTGTGAGCGGCAGCCAACACGTCATTACAATCTTGCAGGATCACATGGGTTATGAGGAGGACTTTACAGCTGCAAGCGATGATTTCAAAGCTCCGAGAGGGATCTTGAGTTACTCGTTTGTCGGCGGTTCGGGTACAAAAATCAGCGTCTGGAAAGTGGCGGGAAATCTTGGAGGAGAAAACGTAAGCATTTTGCTTTTCTTTAGTCTTACTCGGTTGAGTGACGCAATGTAGTCCCGTAGTATGTAGACACAACACGTGGACCACTCAACGAGGGTGGATTGTACGGCGAACGAATGGGTAAGTGCGCGGGCATGCTGTGAACAATTTTGTTATTGATGGGACTCCGCAAGGATGGCACCTCCCCGGATTCCCTGATGAGAACTGGCAGGAGGGTTCGCCAATCACTGGGGTTTCTCAGGCTGGCGTCAGTTTCTATAGGTTAGATTGAAGTTACTGATGTGGCTCGCGGGAGCTTATGGAATCCATATAGGACAACATTCACGCTCGATGTCCCCCCCGGCGTCGACTACCCAATGGCACTTGTCGTCTCGAATACCACTACGAACCCTTTTTTCCGCTCTCAGGTAAGGAATATATGGCCGTGCTTGCAAGCTTCTGAGGTTGTCATGTTCTGAGCGCATTCCCCCTTCCTGTCTCAGTTCTACGTTAACGGATACCAATTCGGCAAGTACGGTATGTATCTCTGTCGTGTCACGTAGTTGCCCAACATCAATCCTGATACACTGCGTACTAGTCAACAGCATAGGTCCCCAGGTTTCCTTCCCAGTCCGTACGTGCCTAGCACTCTCACGCTCCTTTCGACTCATGCCTACGTTACCCTAGCCCAAGGTATCCTGAACTACAACGGTCTCAACACGCTCGCCGTCTCGCTCTGGGCTCAAGGTGCAGAAGGCGCGAAGCTCAATTCGCTTGCACTCGAGACGACGGCAATGTTGGAGAGTGGCATGACGCCAGTCGTGAACCAGCCCATGCCACCTTGGACACCGAGACCGGCGACATGAGACTCGGGTGGTCATGTGCAAGTACTCTTGGACGGGAAGTATGTTGGCAGATTGGAATAGTGTACATAGTATCAACGCAGCAGAAAGCTACTATGCAAAGTAACGCTACATATAAATAAGACAGCATGCATGTGCAAGCCACTAAAAATACAATCTTACACTCTATCGGCCGCGCGTTCAAACATTTAGAAACCTACTGCCATCGTGTCAAACACCGAGTTTCCGTCCTCAGCAACCATGACTCGTAGCTTGTGCTCTGCCAACAGGCAAGACAACACGATCATATCTTGCATCCCGATCATTTCGGGTTTGATGGCGAGATACGCAGCATACATCAGATGGTCCCCAAAGTCCCTCCCTTTCGAGAACCATGCCAGAATGTCGTTAGGGCGACCAGGTTCGCGCAACTGCACAAGTTGTTGGCTGTACTGTCAGCGCACAAGATGCGTCACGACGAACCACGAGTTGTCCCAAACGGATTCGTCTCCATTCAAGTTGTCTATCACACTCGCAAAACTCAAGAGGACTGTCCACATCTCAGATCAAACGTCGATCTGTCACCCACTAATTATCTAACACTCACAATCGCCATAGCTTTGGTGCTTTGAGCCAGCGTCCGAGGTTCATCGGACTGAGACCCGGAAGGGTGATTTGATCGGGTCGAAACATCCTTCGCGTGATGGTTGCAAGTAAGCAGTCTCCTGCCCAGACTGTCGTGGTGTTTTTGAAGGTGTCGACATAGTAACTCGGTAGGTCTGTACCACGGATGCGCAATGTGGTATTCCTCACATCGTCGTCGAATACCAGAATGATGTCTTCCTCTGGAGGAGTAGGATCAAGAGAGTCGACTAGAGTGAGTTGGGAGTCCATGGGTATGATTGACAGCGGGGCAACTCCCCTCTTATACGCAGCAGTACTACGTCCGCCGGCTTGAAGTACTGCCAGCGAGAGGCTATCAATTCATGATGGAATGCGAAGCAATATCTGGGAACATCGGCTGAAAGATGTAAGAGATCTGGCATACTTACCGCCGCCGGCGTAGCACGGCGATCACTCGTTGCTCCATGATATCCAAGATCAGCACTTCTGTACGCCACCTACTGGTATACAGGCGCACACTGTAGATATTCAAGGGCAGCTGCTCGAGCCCGAGAACCTCACCAATTTCACGTCCTGAGACGCAGACGGACAGGGATACTGAACCATAAGCGTTCAGTATCACTGCCTTTTGGCGTAACGCGTAAGGCGGGTGGTCCAGACCGCTTACAAAAGAGACCTCGCACCTGCCAAAGGTTGATCTTATCTCGACAGGTCCTGTGAGTCTCTCCTGAAATAGAACGCCGAAGGTACCGAACACCGGGGGAGTCGAAGCTAATGGTAGTGCCTGTCATCCTTGTCCACACTTGCTTCGAAGCACGTTCACAAAAAGCGTATCAGGTTTGAAGGGGGAATAACTTGAAACCAGAAAAGGGTGGCCAGAATCATGAATTGAATTGTATACACACAAGTGTCATAAGTGCGTCATGTCATAATAAATCAAAGTCCAAAAAAGGCATGATATACAAGCAGAACTTAACCACAGATACCATCGCCTAAGACGACGCCGCAACGCTTGCATTGCACTCGACGGTCAAGAAGACAGAGGCCAATTCCGAGGGGGAACCATATTATCGCCGCCAATACACCTAAGACAAGTGAGTCGACACACACCAGCAGCCAAATTTAAAAGAACAGGACTTGCCAAGGATGCCAAACTTGCTTTGTGGTATATGACCACCCTGTTGTAGGCACAACATCTCAGGGTGATCTGGCGGTAGAAGTGATGCTAGATGTTCCCCTGTAGCTGGATTCTGATAGTGGTAGACTCTAGGCTGGGGCATCACGGGGACTGGCGCTACGTGGAGCGTAACGACCGGAGTGGGTGAGGGAGTGTGTTGTTGCGGTGCCTTGGGCTGTTGGTCGAGTTGGCGAGACGACTGCACGTCTTCTCGTCCATCAGCATATATTCTACAAGAAAGATGAAGATCCACTCACTTTCGTCCGGTCCTTGCCCAGCAATATACTCATAAGCAGGAGGGTTATCTACGTAACTGACCTAGAGAGTTATTAGCATCGCGGACGACGAAAGAGTAGTCCAAGATGCACCATGTTTGAACTGGAGTCGATGATCATGAGAGGGGACAGCCAGGCAGTTGAAGTAGCACAGAAAGGGAACTGCGGGAGCCTGCGGACGAAGCACCGCACATGACTCGCGATACGGCAGGTCACGTGGTATGGCACGGCAGCCCCAGATTGAAACTCCGTTGAGCTCTCTGCCGTGTCGGCTTGGTTCCGCTTGCAGATACGCTTTCGAGCTCCGCGGGAAAGGGCGATGTTGCCAGCGAAAGTGGTTGGAAAACGCGGACATCTACTCAAATCGTCTAGACACTTTTCGACATGGACGGTATTACCTCCTCAAACGATCCGTCATTAGGCCCTATGACCTCTAGAGACTAGTTCGCTCATACTTGCACTCTCTTCCGTCGGATTCTGATCTCTACTTGTTTTCTTCTCTTCCAGCTATGCCGATTCTTACGCGCATTTTGGTGCGATCGCCATTGAATCTGTATCCTGTACATCTTATACGTTGCATCTTATCAAACAGGCATTCATGAAGAGATGTTGAAGGACTCTGTCCGTACTGGGTCATATCGTGCAGCGATCGTGGATAATGGTCATCTGTTTAAGGGAAAGACCGTGCTCGATGTTGGCTGTGGGACCGGTATTCTCAGTATGTTTGCTGCCAAGGCCGGGGCAGCTCACGTCGTCGGCGTGAGCAACTTCATCAATGCTGTGAAAAGACTTGATCATAAGCCGACTTTTAGATTGACATGTCAAATATCATTGATCAAGCACAAAGAATCATAGAAATTAACGGTTTCAAAGACAGTACGTATCCCGGACTGGGAACTGATTGTACGTCACTCAAGTCGACGTTTGCCGTTAGCCATCACCCTTGTCAAAGGCAAACTCGAAGAGGCCGAACTACCGATAGCACAGTTCGACATCATCATCTCTGAGTGGATGGGTTATTTCCTACTCTACGAGTCCATGCTCGACACGGTCCTGCTAGCTCGAGACAAGTATTTGAAACCCGGTGGTCGCATGTTCCCTGACAACGCAAGGATGTATTTGGCTGCAATCGAGGACCAGGATTACAAGGAAGAGAAAATCAACTGTAAGATCCCGCCTCGATGGTGTTCATTCTCGTTTAACCAGACGTTTTAGTTTGGGACAATGTTTATGGGTTTGATTACTCTTGTATCAAGGACATCGCACTACGGGAGCCACTGGTCGACACCGTCGAACTCAAAGCAGTAGTCACTGATCCATATATGCTGAAGGTTGGCGAGCTTCTCTACGCAACATTGTCGACGCTAACCGTCGGCAGCATATTAACTTGCTCACTGCCAAAAAAGAAGATCTGACTTTCGCTACCCCGTTCACGCTCACTGCAACTCGGAATGATTGTATATTGTATCATTTATATCTCCCCTCTCCCATCTGACTTGTCCCCAGACATTCACGCGTTTCTCGCGTGGTTTGACATAACATTCGACTGCACGCATAAGAAGACTCAATTCTCGACTGGACCTCACGCACAATACACACACTGGAAGTGAGTGATCCTTCGCGTTTCTGATTCTGGCATTTGTCGCACTGCTCACCGAGCGCGGCGCTGACGAGCCGCAACAAGACAAACTGTGTTCTATACACCCTCCACGATCACGATTTCCGAGGGCGAAAAAATAACCGGCACGCTCTCGTGTGCCCCCAATGCGCGGAACAACCGGGATTTGGACATCGCTGTTGAGTATACCGCAGGCGAAGAAACTACAAAAGTAGATTACAGAATGTGCGTGTTTCCTTCCAATATCATTCTGCTCTGGGATTTGAGTCAATATGTGAACGCTGATCGGTTGTCAGGTCGTAATTGATCCTATTCCATTACCTGTATCTGTGCAAACTGCATACCTCCGCGCGCACCCACTATTTGCCTTATCTTTGTTCTTGTCTTTAATCGGGTTAATGGCAACACAGGTACTAGACGGGTATTCACTGATTACATCGATTCCGAAGCCTTCCTTGCACGAGGATATTCGCCGTGTAGCACCCTTGCATTCTACAAGAAACCGGGTTGCAAAGGTTATGCACAACTACATACACAACAGCTATACCTTCTTTCTTGCTACTGATTACAAATCAAACGTATTCATCATCCAGCGGTCAAGTGCTTCGTTGTATTCTTCCGCTTTCTCCAGCTGTGGCCAGTGCCCCACATCGAACTCTACAATCGTCAGACCACCTTTGGCATACTTTTCAATTTCCGTGATTGCAAATTCGCGGAAGCAAACAAAGTCGTATTTTGCCACAGCCATGAAAGCCGGCTTTCTGATCTTGATATCTTCTTCAGTGACCGCTTTATTGAACACCAGTCATGCCTCTGCAGCAAAAACAAAATGACCGGTAAGACCTACTCGTTCTGATACCATTGTTGACACCCTGTAGGTTACTCTTGTACCAGTTGAGGGGGCTGCTTAGCCCTCCCTGAAGAAGGGATGCTTTGATGTGTTCATAGTGCTTCATCGGGCGCTCAGTATTTGTCTCATGCATCTCCGGGACGATGGCGTGGACACGTACCTCGGGAGTCATGTAGGGTGCTCTTGAAAGCCTTCCCCGCTGTCTGACGAATACCTCCAACGCATCAGGCAAGTTCATATATGTCTTCCATACTTCAGGGTTGGCGGGATAAACCACGTCGAGGAATGAGTCAATCTATTTTGTGAAGGCGGGGGGAATGAGGACGTTTCTGGACGTGCAAAACCCAAACTTACGTTGGCTTCAATCAATCTAGCAGCGTCGTCTTTGCCGAAGAACTTCCAGTATCCCATCAACGGGCGTCCATACCTTTGCCTCTGAAACTCAAGGATGAGGTCAAGCGGCGGGAAAACGGAGGGCGGATAATAGGTGACCGCGGTGAAGACGAAGCCGAGGAACCTGTCCGAATGCTTTACGGAGAGGATGCTCGCAATGCCCGAACCCCTGTGTTTAGTAGTGTGTATTACGTCAGTCGGAGCAAAGAAAAGATAACGAGTCGGAACATACCAGTCATGTCCAATCGCAATCACATTCTCGACACCCTCCTCGTCGAGGATGTCTAACAAATCCTGCCCTATCGCAGTGTGCAGGAAGTCGGCGGGATTATTGGACTTGGGCTCTGTTTGTCCGAATCCGAGAAGGTCTGGGACGACCAGTCCATATCCCTTTGGCTGAAAATAGTCTATTTGCCGATACCAGTCATACGACGTTGACGGGAATCCGTGGATGAACAAGAGAGTGGGCTTTCGGGGGAGCGCCGGGGAGAAGAGATAGTGGTACTTGAGGTTCCTCTTGGTCGTCTTGAATTTGGATTGTACCTTGTCCATGACGATGGGCTGGTTACAAGGATAGTGAACGGGAGACCGGGGGTTTAAATAAGCCCGCGCGTCCGATCGCATGCCAGTTTGATGCCAGTCGGCATCAAACGTGTCCCGATCTGCACCCTCTCGCACTGCCTGGGTAGTAATTCCGGACATATTCTTCGCATGCGGTGACATTTATCCATCTTGGAGAAAGTCACAAGGACCCGCTCGAGCTCGCCGATCAGATCTTTATCTCCCAGGAAAACCAAGAGGCAGGCGCCAATGAACGATGCGAGTGAAGGAAGTAAATCTCATACTTATCATAACGTCGGGGGAATCTTTATCGCCGCCTTCAAAGGGGGAAAGCCGGGTACGTTCATCTACGTTGAGCGCGGAGGAGTACACGGTACTTGCTACATTGGTATACAGGTTCACGCGTGTTCCAGATACTAGGAATATATTTGGTCCTTTGTATGTACAACATTCGTGCTCAAGCATCTGGGAAATGGACTTGCCTGGTTTGCACCACGGTCATTTCCATCCCTCGCATTTGGAGGCGTAAGCATTGAGCTTGAGATGCAGAAATTAAATGTCTTGCATACTCAAGCCCTTGATCGTACTAAGAGACATCCGGGGGACAATTCGGCACGGGAAAGGTTTTGGTCGTCTAGTGTCGGTTACAAACAAGGCTCGTACAGCGAAAGAACAAGCACGCACGAAGTCGGCCCAGAAGTAAACTCAGGAGAGAAATCAATCTCGTTCCCATGGTCGTCTTTCGCTTTCAAAAAATCAAGGGTTGCGAGCATCGAGGCAATGGCAGTCCACATCGAGGCGTCGGCAACATGTCGTCCAGGGCAGATCCTGGGATAACCGTCGATTCAAATCTCGCGCATAGAAGCTCTTGCCTACCTTCGTCCAAAGCCGAAGCCGAAAGGAAAATCCTCCTCGGTAAGTGTACCATCTTCCTTGATAAATCGTTCCGGATTGAACTTGAATGGTTCAGGGTAGGTTTGCTCGTCGTGACCAATGCCCCTGCAAAGGTAGTCAGGGATTCGGTCACGCGTACGCTAAAAAACCAAACCTACCACACATTGACAAAAACAGTGGCCCCTAGTTAATATCAGTGGAGAGGGCATTACGCTTATCCGTAGACGGACCTTTGGGAATGTATGAACCCTCATACATATCTTCATTAGTAGTTGCATGAGGCAATGCTTGCGTGGGTACGAAAGGGTCAGCGTGAACAAAAAGGAAATGCCACAACTCACCCAACGGAGAAGCAGGATACCACCTGAAAGTCTCCCGCAGAACGGCCTCGACGAAAGGTAGAGAAGGTCTATCACTAAAACTCGGTAACCGGTCAGAACCCACTAAAGTATCAATCTCCTTCTGCGCTCTCTTCTGCGCCTCAGGAAATAGGACCATGGCGAGGACAAACACATTCAAACTACCTGATGTCTATATCGTGCTTGTTAGATGTTTCTCTGAAATGTCATCGATAAAAATCGCACTGTTTCCGATGCAGCTGCATTGAAGTGTGAGCCAACGCAGGGCAATAAATTCTCTACAGATACCTACCACCATATGCAACCGCAGAAGTATTCCTGATGGCAAGAGTTACTTCTGGCAAGTTGCCGTTGATCTCATTTTTCTTTACAGCATCGCTGATCATCGAAGGTGTGCCAACTCCAGTTGCCTTAAGGAGACTTACAAGCTACTCAATTGGGAAACGACAGTAAATACGCACTATTCGTTCCAATGCCATCCCAAAAAGAACTTTACGGAAACCAGTTGCATAATGCTTTGCCAGAGCTGCTTCTGCCTTGAAGGAGCCGGGCATCCATGTAGGTAGTTTCAGGACTTGGGCGGAATTCAGTCAGAGGACATCTCGTGCAAAGAGACCTACGGAATGGAAACATTGCAAGTAGGGCAGCTCCCTTTGGATCTGTGGCCTTTGAGATTGCCTTCACGCCTTGCTCGGCATACTCGACGTAGGGGTCATTTGTCGGCGCAGTGTCGTATCCGTACACAATTGACATGATAATCGCTGTAGAATACCTGGATTGCATGATGTCTTAGCGATGAACACGCAAATAACAACGAGACGAACGTATGAAGATGCGCAGAGTAATGTCGTGGATCCTCGGCAAGATTGACGATCAACTGACGAGCCTTTGCGCACTGCATTGGTCGATACTTTGCCGCAGCTTCGCTGTTCAACGCTTGATGGTAAATGCGGCGATGAAGACGCCACGTGTCCCCATAAGGCATGAGGAGGGTACCATCTGCAATCCCGTACCTGCACGGGTCAATGGATAAAGAGGAAATGGGCAAGAGATAGAGGAAGAGCCTTACGGTTCTGTTGTTGCGAACCTTGGCCTATCTGAGTAGATGTTTGATCGATGTTCGAGTAGGTCGCGAGCGACTTTTACAGAGTTTATAATGAGCACATTCATATGGAAGATACGTGTGTAAATAAGGTCGCCTGGAATGGATCAAGATTGCGATATGAGACTAGACGTAATGGCACTCACCGAATGATTTGCGCCATACAGAGTAAGTAAACCATGGCTTGGAAGCATCGATGCCCAATGCCGCTCCCAACAAAGGAAAGCTTCTGGGTCCCGGAGGGAGGGGGACGTTGGGGGGGTGCCAGCGCCTTCTGCGTCTGATGATATAGAGTGCGACGAGCAGCGCAAAAATTACACCTCCCTTCATAACCACAAGGGGACGGAGCTTCTGAGCAGTGATCCTATGGGGAGCGGCTAAAATGAATTGAGGGCAAGAAATATTGGTTACCGCACTGAAACACAGGCACGTACAACACAGCTTACGGTATATCGGTTACGTGAGGGATATGTATGTAAGTAACGTAACGGCGTATCGGACTCTTGAAGTGTGTCACCGGGCCCTTAGGACGTGCTGCGCGAGACTGTGATATGGGGATAATGCAAACAATGCCAATTGTGTAACTTCGGAAGGTGTGCCCACGGAAAGCTGCACGAGCTATTCCAACCAACGGATTGGTTTTGGTCCTGACCGTCCAGGCAGCTATTAATAAGACCGGGACCTTCGACTACAGTCGGTCAACAGCCAACCGCGCGTAACTTACCATTTCACTTGATGAGTGAAGGATGGCTGTCAGTGTCCCAAGAGTATCACTGGATACGGAGTCGGTCTTCCAAATTGGCCGCCGCCGGTCGGATCATTGCCGTTGTGAACTCCGTCTGGAAGCACGTGATCGGAAGACAATTGTCTTACATAATCAATCCTAGAATGGCAAGTGTTATTATGTTATTGTTATCGAGAACAATGCACGTTAATGAAACTGCGTGGTACCAGCGAGACGAATACAAAAACAAGCATGACCTTTTCCACCTCTTATTGGGTCGCTACTTGCCCTTCCTTTGCTCCGTCCACGATCCCATTTCTCTCTTTTTTTTGACGTCGCAGGCCGACCCCAATGTTTTCATCAAGGCTCCCATCCCCACCACCACTCTACGACGCTCCCTCGCACTTACGAACCTCTTCCACGTCGCTCAAACCGTACCTTCAACTTCCTCACATCCTCTCTCTTTCATGGCTGGCCTATCCTATTATCTCTTTAGTGTTTGTCATCTTCAGGCTACAGCTTTCCTCACAGGAAGCACAAGCATCGGTCGCCAATGCAAAGGATGATCTCCTCGCAGCTTGTCATGCTGCCGAACATGCTGCAACCTCTGCTGCCAGTATGCCGCGCTATCTTGCTATCGCCACCAATCGGCAGTTCGCAGACGCGATCAATGGAACCATGAACGGTGCTCGCGAAGCTCTCATCTTGGCATTGACCTGCATGGAAGCAATCATCAACTTTCTCATCAGCATCTACCGTTCAACATTCCTCTGCTTCCTTGAGCTTGTTGTCGTTGGTGGACTCGGACTTCTCATTAGCGCAGTCCAAGAAGTATGTCTCATGCCAATTTCAACATTAAGTCTCTCATGAACCTCTCCAGATCACTTCCTTCTTGCAAAGCACTTTGAACAACATCGCCTCAGGCATCAAGAACGACATTACTTCTGTCAACTCCGCCATCCAGAGTGCCGTGAATTCCATAAACAAAGCCAATCCCTTTGGAAACATTCAAGCGCCGCAGTTCAATGTATCTAGTCTGGATTCGCTGTCGAACATCGCCATCCCTACCGACTTCGAGACCGCTTTGATTCAGCTCAACAATTCGCTACCCACGGTATCCTCCATCAAGAATACCATCCAGGACCTGTAAGTTATCCTTTATCCCACCGGCGAATGTTTCCTTACACTCGTTAGGGTGGACACGCCGTTCGAGGCTGTCAAAGCTGACATCAACAATACGTTTCTCGGCCTTACCTTCGATCCTGTGCTACTGCCTGTGCCAGCACAAAACACCATTTCTTTCTGCAACAATCTCGATACTTCCTCTATCGACAATCTTGGGAGTGATCTCCTCCAGATCACCAAGATCGGCACAGTCATTTTGATCGTAGTCCTCCTCCTGCTCCTCGCCGGCCACTCTGTCTTTGAGTGGTACAAGTGGCGTTGTCTCATGCGCCATCTGCGGTTTACGCGTGAGGCCTGGCTGTCCGATCCAACGATCTATCATGCTACTTCTTCCAAGACGACGACACCGTCTGTGACGCTCACTGACCACAATCTCCTCATGCTTCAAACTGATGCACAACATCCACTGCTTACCCGTATGGCGTTTACGCTAGCTTCCCAGCTCCGCTTCACGCCTTCTCAACACATTCATCTTCGCTGGTTCCTGCACTATGTCTTCCACCCTCCTGCGCTAGCCTGCTTTCTTATTGGCTTTTTTGGATTGCTCTCTGTCCAAATTCAACTCATTGCGATCGGTCCCCTTGAAGCCAAGTATTCTGCTCAATCTGCCGCGAGTGTACAAGACCTTTCGAATACGATCGCTACCCAGATGAACAATAGCATGTATAACCAGTCCGCTGCGTATGCCAGCGGCATCAGCGCCAAGGTCGAGACTGTTCAGTCGTCAATCAATAACGGCCTCTTCGGCTGGGTGAATGGCACCACCATTACGCTCAATAGCACGCTCAACAATTTCTACACCGATATTCAAAATCTCGTAAGCACCGTCTTCAACGGAACGATTCTGGAAACGCCAGCGCAGGATTTCATCAAGTGCTTGATTGGTTCCAAAGTTGACGCTATCGAAGAGGCACTCACGTTCTTGAACCAGAATCTTAATGTCGATCTTCCTGAGGTCAACAAGACTATCCTTGTCCTCTCATCTGCTGACATCGATGAAATCACACAACCCGTTGCAACTGCTGCCATCGGTGGCACCTCAAGTAACTCACAAGGTCTTGTTGGCAGACTCGTGGCGACGTACGTCGACTCGTTGAAGAAAGAGCAGTTGATGTTTAGTATCTTCATGGGCTTGTGGGGGGTGGTTGTATTGATGGGCCTCGTCATCGTGTTTTGGCACTCATATGTCAGGAACTGGGTGGATGTTTACAAGAAGCGGAGATGGCAAAAAGAACAGCGAGACGGCCTCGAGGGATTCGTCGTGCCGTTTAAAGAGGAGGCACCCTTGCCGTATGCAGTGGACACCGAGAAAGCCTCAAGTATATTCGATCCTCCTTTACGCTCCTTTACGCCGCTTCCTGAGGCTCGTTCGCCCTTCAGTATCAACCTTTTCCGTCGGCCAAACCAAGCCTCCCCACCCAGTCATCCTCTCAAGTCACTGGAGCCTACCTTCGAGAAGAGTTGGGACAGTTTCTTCCACGAAGACGCGAACAACAGGCAGCCTGCAGCATCTGGGTACCGCCGTGTGGTGGGTCGTCCAATGAAACTCGTGAATTTGAATTTTGGCAAGACGAAGGGTGACGAGGTGTTGGAAGCAACCGAAGGAGATCGTTCAGAGCATAAGCCAAAGTCCGTCTGGTTCAAGTCTGTGACCGGGTTTTTCTCGAAGCAGGATAGCGTTCAACCTGTTTCAGAGTTTGTGGTCAATAGGCCCGTCTCAGGCGCTTGCTCTCGCCCGCACCTGTCAATTTCGGTCGAACAAGCCTTGACGGCGACACCGAGGGACTTGCCAAAGATTGATACTACTCCCTCACCGGCGCGTGAAGAGCCTTCATCTGCCCGACCGGTTTCACCAGTGCCTCCCACGCTTCCTTGGGTGAAAAACAACCCTCCGAAAAAGGCCATTCCTCTTACTATTCCCCCACCTCCTCCGGGTCGCGCGCGGAATGCCAATGTTCCTACGGACGTCGGTTCTACTCCCCCCGATAACGGTCCCCTAGCCATGCCACTTCACAATGCTTTTGAGGAACACCCTGCGTCTCAGAAACCAGTTCATCTCACGCTCTATCCCACATTTTTCGCTTCTTACTCTGAAGAAGCCTCTTCAGAAGAGTGGCATCCCATCAGTCAACACAAGTCTACCAGGTCTACATCCCGGCTACTTACGAATATTCATGCGCAATCTTCAAGCGACGCGGTTGATCCGTTTGCTACGCCTTTTGATGACGATGCCCTCGTGAGTCCCGCAAAGACCAAGAGAGTCACGAATCCATTTTCCGGCTTTGCCCTGTAATCCTCGTAATATTTGACACACATCACGGTCTCACTACCTTCGCTTTCTCAACCGGAGGACATCATACTCTACCGTTGATGTTAATTACTATC
Organism: Boletus insuetus; assembly: GCA_038093095.1. NCBI lineage: Eukaryota > Fungi > Basidiomycota > Agaricomycetes > Boletales > Boletaceae > Boletus > Boletus insuetus. Next base: position 12,024 of record JBBPRQ010000328.1, on the reverse strand, counting down.
GTTCATTAAACGGAATATCGTTGTTTTGCATATTGACATACGCACCTTGTACCACACAGTCGACAACTGATGTATCTTTAGTGGATAACTTTGTTCTGCTTACACGTACTTCTGCTGGTAATCAGGTGGTGGACGATGCATTCGTCGGATTATAATATGACATTCCTTCATCCACGATTGCAACTTCAAGCTATCATATCAGAGCTCGGTTTGCAGTTGTTCAGGCTACACGATAAGTGTTACGAGCAACATACGATATAAATTTTGGAGGTTCCAAGGTATCCATTCGACGATTAGAACATGCATACATCCTTCTCGCGAAAGTCCCATGCCAAAAGCTCAACAAGCCAACAGATGCTGTGAGATGATCTGGTCTACTCTCGGGTCGATCTTTGCTAGGATCTCAATTGTCTCCGCCTTCAAGCAAGCAGAGAAAAAAAATACGCAATCAGCCAACGTCATTCTGCGAAATCGCAAAGCCAAAAATACACTTACCCACAGACGCCTTGAAATTTCCATTCCCTCTTCACTCAAAACATAGTCACTCTCCTCAGCGACCTCGCAACAGGACACGTATCGCCCGTGCCTGTCCCCTTCGCTTGGTTCCACTGCGGGATGCACGAGCGTGCGACTTCCCACCTCAGTCGTGCGCGCAAACAACGCCTTAGCCACATGCACCACAAACCAGATGAACGGGTTTTCCTCGATCGAGCGCGTGAGGCGGGAATGGCAGAACCCGGGGTTGATCGCCGTCACGGAGACGGGCGTCGGGTTCGGCAACCGAGAAGCAAGTTCGCGAACAAACATGACTTCCAGCACTTGACACGTCGTTGGACAAGGTGAGTTCACATCACGACCTTGTGTCTACGATGCTTCACTCACGTTTCGAAAGTTCGTAACGGTTGCCCATAACACTACGCGGACGGATCAGAGGCCGAGTCTGGTGCGTGGTACTGAGGCGCTTACGAAGCTGTGCAATATTCCTCATCGTTGAGTTTCCCAAGAATGCTGGGCCAGTTGGCAACGCCTGTGAGTTTATTGGCCATAAAATGGGCTTCGCTCGAAACGATGACGAGTCTGGCAGTATCAGTTGCCGTCGTCGATTTGATGAGATGGGGGAGCATCAGAATGCTGAGCAGGGCCGTCGATAGGTAGTTCACTTGCAACCTGACAAACGAATGAAGCATCAAAATGGGGGTTAGTGTACTACGTGCATGGTGGAGACGAACGTGGTTTCCCATCCGTCCTGCGTCTTCGCATAGGTAGGAGTCCCTACGGCTGCATTAGCAATTAAAGCGTTTATCGGGAAGCCTTCCGATTCGATCCTGTCGGCAAATTTGCGAACAGAGTCAAAGGAGCCCAGTTCGAGTGGCCACGCCTCGATATTGTTGGTCATAGAACGCTGTTCGACATCTGGAACAAAGACCATGAGTCAGCGGTAGTGTAAACTGGCGCGGAGACCATGGTACCTTGCTTGGCTTGCTTGCCCTTGGCCTCGTCACGGGTGGTGAGAAGAAGTCGCTTGGGTTTGAGCTTTGCAAGATGAACGGCGGCTTCGAACCCAAGGCCCACATTTGCCCCGGTGACAACTATCGACTTGTCGCTAATGTCAGCGTTTGGAACAGGTAATACCGTCCACTGTTGGCGCAAAAAGGAGAGGACGCTGAACTTGGCCATAACGATTGAAGCGTTCGCACAACCACGGGGGGGTTAAGTTAAATTCCCAAGCACCCAATGCTTCTTACGAGTATATATTGGCTCCGGGTATACCCTATGTACAAGCTGACGAGGTACAGTGGACATTTTATGTCAGGCTGACTCGTCTGCGTCAGCGAGCAAAGTTTCTGGGATGACAAATGTCCACGCCAGACTTGTCAGCACTTTTGTATGACTCAGAGCCGGCGAAACGCGCGTTCGTTTGACCCAGCCAGATGACGCACAAAGTAAGAAGTGTGCTCAGCTCATCACAGTCTCGCGCACGCTTTCACCGACTACAAGTCGCAGGGCCAAACGCTTCCGTTCATCGTGGATAATGTTCGTTTCTTTGTTCCTCCGCTTTATTAAGTACTCGTGTCGTGTAATCATTACAAGCGGGAGGGCCTCGGCTTCTATGTGAACAACCATCTCAGGCTGATTATGCGCCCGCACCAAGGGCATTCCTCCATAAAGTTCCACCGACGTCTCCGAGAACTCTCTCTACTTCGGCCTGTTCCAGGTTAAGGATAACTTTCCGCTCGCCAACCGGCTTTCGCGCCGCTGTAAACCCATCCTCCATCAGCATCGCCCGCGATGCAAGAAGGGAGTCCAGAACCAAGGTGAGCTCCCCAAGAGTAGGTGCTCGAGCGGACACCCCTTCTCCAAGGGTCTCCGCGTAGTTAAAATGTTGTCGTTCAATCTGCGAAACGCCACATAACTCATGTTGCCAAGTGATACGATTGAAGAACCTACCTCTCCCCATTTAATCTCCTCGACACCTTCCCTCTTCATACACTTTACGAGCGCAGCTAACATAATTCTCTCGTGTAGACTGAGGTCCTTCAAGTACGCAGCTGTTGGACTATTCTGCATCACCTTGATGACCTCCTTCACATCTTCTGTACCCGCAGTCTTTCCCTTTGGATGTACGAGTTCGACGGTACGTCTGCAGATGTCCAACACGCGGCGAGCATCTCCAGAAATAGAGGACACTTTCATGGAAGCGAACTTGACACCGTCGGCGGTAATGACATCCTGTTGATGGTCTGGGGGGAGGTTTTCTTTGGCAGCGAGAAGACGCGCGTGTACGATTTCCTGGAGTTGGGGGGTCGTGTATGGCTGGAAATTTATCCGGGTCATACCTTGTTATCATGGTTGAAATACGTCAAGAGAGTATCATCACTGTTCTCTTACCCAGTCGACTACGAACACGTCCACTCATAACCCTCTCCGGAAGGTCCATCGTGTTTGCGACTGCAAGCACAACTAGTTTCGAACCAACTAATGTTGGCCAATTAAAAAAGTTATAGACGACGTCTTGTTTCGTCGTGACTAGCTGGTCCAGTTCATCCATTAATACAACGCTGGGAAACCAAGTATATTTAGTTACGGGTACCGTCAATGGGGAATCACTACTAACCATGCATGACCACCAGGTCCCGCCCTAACACCAGCACTGAAGTGGTTGCTAAGTCGTTTCAGAGCTTCCTTCGAACTAGCCTTGAGATGACCCTCTATGGAGACGTCGTGACCGGAGATCGTTTCCCATAGGAGGTTGTAAGCTGCTGCTGGTTCAGGTATTCTCAGCCCGTTGATCTCGACGTAGGTGAATGGGATTGTCTCCTGCTCAATGCGATAAGCAACGACCGCTCATGAAGGGTACGGGACGCACCCCGTTCTCTGCCATGCGCTTAAGTTCGCGTACAACGGTATGCACAGTGGCTGTTTTGCCAGTTCCAGGCACTCCTGAAATATCTGAGAGAGCTGATGGTTAGAGGCTCCCCTGGGACACGCCGAATACCTACAGACGCATCCTCCGCTCCCTTCCTCGAGAAGTTCCTCCACCGTTCGCAAAACACGGTTGTACTCTTCTCCTCGGCAAGGTAGAATGTCCGGGCGCGCAGCTACGTGTAGAACATGCATGGCTCTCAACCATGCATCTTGGGGTAACTTCTGCAGTTGCTTATAATGTTCTCGCGTCAGGTCTGGGGGTGGAACGCGCACGACTGTTCCCTTGCGGTTATTTCTCTTCCGAATGGCAGCTTTAGAATGAGGAGTTGGTGCAACCAGCTTGTTCGAGCGACCTTTTCGAGGTGTAGACTTGGACGGGGTGCTGACTGTGCGTTTACGTTTCCGGGATGGCGTTTTCGGGAGATCATCCTCAACCACTTCACTGTGAACATCGGGCTCAGAGTCGAGATCATCGTCAGCTGTGATAGGGAGTTCGTCCTCATTGCCGTCATCCACATACTCGTAGTCAGCCTCCGTCTCCCGTGTTGATGATTCGTCTACCTCGGTGATTTTTCTTAGTCTTGGGCGTTTCTGAGCCCGAGTAGTCCTCCGTCTCGAAGACTCTACGGGAACGTTCCAAGATCCTCCACTGGCTTGTACTTCTTTTGACTCGGAGAGCGCGCGTTGTTTATGAGAACTCCAGGTAAAATCGTAATAGAGCCCTTTCCTGGAGTCGAGGGCGAAGCGACAGTAGAACGACGAAAAATCATTCTGCCTGAAACTTGTGGAGCGTGTCTGTCTAGAGGACGCGACCTGGGTGACATTTTCCTTGACGGGTATGTCGGTTACAGTGCAATGTCGAACAACATTCGAAGGTGGCAAAATTGCTTCCGTGTCAATGGTGAAATACACTTCATCCTTTGAACATGGTTGGAACTGGCTAAGTGGATATTATTCGGCGACTCACCTCGGTGTGTTCCCTTCGCGGACGTACTCTAGGAAGTTCGATTGGCCGTTGAAACCAATGTATCCGAATGAACATGTTGGCCTGCACCCCTTCCGACTTATCCGTCCTGAGCTCCCACATGGATGCGATGACCCCGACACTATCATGCCTCACACTTCCTGTTGAAACGCACACCGTATCTCCGACTTCGAATATCTCCTGAGTATTCGGCTCGGGTCTTGACCGTGACTTGTTTCTGGAGGACGGTGGCGGAAGCGACTTTGAGCGCGTAAATGAGCGGTAAAACACGGTCTGCATGTTAGACGCGGGTCTCCAATTCTCATCGTCTGCAAGGGTTTGGTAGTCTTCTGGGATGGAGGGTCTGACGTAGAATGGTTCGGATGACCAGGACGTGGATTTGTCTGTCCATGCGCTTGGGTGTACTGGGTTTACGAGTTGCTGGTAGCGTTTTGAGCGACGCGAAGGCGTTACCTGGGTCGACATGATGGACGTTGGCGTTTCCAAGTGTGTGACAGACGCGTCTGTCACGCGTTTCAATTGAGATAACTTGGATCTAAGCTTTATCCTCCGACACGACCAGCTCCGAGTCGCTGGTGAGTACCATAGCCGATGAGTCCACTCCATCGCTTCAATTCTTTCACAGATCATCATGCTCGTCCTCCCCGGATCATCCGCGCTCACAGAAACAAGGCGTCAGACCCTTCTGCGGGACATCCAGATTATACATCGCGACATCCTGTCCGTAAACGCTTTATTCGTTCATCTCGTCAAATGCAGGACGCACACGCTTGAGCAGGAGCTCAGCAAATCGCTCACTGCCCTTCTTGACTATGGCGACAATGTCCAGTCTCCCACCACAGCAACCACCCTCCAAAGTAATCAAAACATTGTCTACGTCATCCCAAGAGCAGGCTCTATATCCCCCTGGAGTAGTAAAGCAACAGATATTGCAGCCATCTGCAATCTCGGAGAGCACGTTGAGAGAATCGAGCGAGGCATCGCATACGCTTTTCATTTGAAACAGGGCAAGAGGCTAGACAATTCGGTGGTCTCCCAGATTTCGCATCTGCTCCATGACCGCATGACGCAAACCATCCAACTCTCGCTACCTCACGAAGACGTTATATTCAAGCATCAAGACCCTAGCCCTTTGCGGACGGTCGAATTGACAGGCCAAACCGATGGAGCAGTGGATGCTGCCGTTGCCAGAGAACGTCTCTCAGGAGCCAACAAGGCACTGGGCCTCGCCCTCGCATCCGACGAGATCGATTATTTAATCGAAGCTTTTGTCGCTGGAGCCTCTCCGATCAACCGCAACCCCACCGATGCAGAGCTCTTCATGTTTGCTCAGGTTAACTCGGAGCACTGCAGGCACAAGATTTTCAACGCCTCCTGGACCATTGATGGAATCCCCCGCAGTAAATCACTTTTCCAAATGATCAGGAATACCGAACAGAAATGCACCAACAAAGCTATCTCTGCCTACTCTGACAACGCAGCTGTACTGGAGGGTCCCACCATACCTAGATTTGGACTATGGGCCAAAGATTCCAAAGAAACAAGAGTTTATACCTCGGGGGAACCCGGGCCCAGTCCCATCCTCATCAAAGTCGAGACCCACAATCACCCCACAGCGGTTTCTCCCTACCCGGGAGCAGCAACAGGTTCCGGCGGGGAAATCCGCGACGAAGGCTCCGTCGGCCGGGGTTCCAAACCCAAAGCTGGCTTGGTCGGCTTCACTGTGTCCAACCTCCTTATTCCAGGTTATGAGCAACCATGGGAGACTGACTTTGGTCGGCCATCCCACATCGCATCGGCTCTGGAAGTTATGATCGATGGTCCACTGGGTGCGAGTGCGTTCAACAACGAATTTGGACGACCAGCTCTTTCCGGGTACTTCCGTACGTTCTCGGAGTCCGTGCCTGCCTCAGAAGATGGGAGGAAGGAAATCAGGGGTTACCACAAACCTATCATGATCGCTGGTGGTTACGGAAACGTACTGCCAAAGTTCGCGAAGAAATCAACTATCGAGCCTGGCGCGAAAATCATCGTGTTAGGAGGGCCCGGTATGCTAATCGGCCTGGGGGGCGGAGCTGCGTCTAGCCAGGTTTCCGGTGCTAGCTCTGCAGAGCTTGATTTTGCATCTGTGCAGCGAGACAATGCAGAAGTGCAGAGGCGGTGTCAGCAGGTTATTGACGCGTGCGTGGGCCTAGGAGATGGGAATCCGGTTCAAAGCATACATGATGTTGGGGCAGGCGGACTATCCAATGCCTTACCAGAATTGGTGCATGATTCTCGGCTCGGAGCAACATTCGAGATACGAAATATTCTCGTTGCGGATAGCTCCATGTCACCAATGGAGATCTGGTGCAATGAGAGTCAGGAGCGATACGTGCTTGCTGTCTCTGCGAAGAAGGTTGATGTCTTTGAAGCAATTGCGAAACGAGAACGGTGTCCATTCTCCGTCGTTGGTCACGCTACGGAGGAGGAAGTACTAATCGTCACCGACCGCCTTCTTGGCCAGGTTGTTATCAATCTGAAAATGTCCACCCTCTTTGGCAAGCCACCCCGTATGTCCCGTATGGACAAAGCGCGAAAGGTTGCATTCAATAACTTTGATACATCCCTGTCCGCCTACCTTCCCAATATCCCAGATCCTATCTCAGCTGCAGTCGATCGCGTACTTCGCCTTCCATCCATTGGTTCAAAGTCTTTCTTAATCACTATCGGAGATAGGTCCATCACTGGTCTAGTTACGCGCGACCAAATGGTTGGCCCTTGGCAAGTTCCCGTCGCTGACGTTGCCGTCACTCGCTCTTCCTATGGTCTTGACGTCGTCGCTGGAGAAGCCATGGCGATGGGCGAGAGAACTCCCGTAGCTCTCCTCAACCCCGCCGCATCGGCGCGCATGGCAGTGGCCGAGTCTTTGACCAACATCGTCGCAGCCTCGATCTCGGACATCTCTCTCGTCAAGCTAAGCGCCAACTGGATGTGCGCTGCGTCAAAGGAGGGAGAAGGCGCCGGATTGTACGAGGCAGTTACCGCTGTGGGTCTAGAGCTTTGTCCTGCACTCGGAATTGGTGTGCCTGTCGGCAAAGACTCAATGTCCATGTCAATGAAATGGAGACAAGGAGACGAGCCACGAGAAGTCAGTGCGCCTTTGTCGCTGATTGTGACCGCGTTTGCACCCGTGGATGATGTTTCCGTAACTTGGACACCGCAGCTCCGCACGGATGTTGACGAGCCCACTGTCCTTGTATTTCTCGACCTCGCAGGAGGGAGGAAGCGCATGGGTGGGTCGGCTCTGGCGCAAGTGTTCAAGGAGATCGGATCGGAGGCACCTGACGTCGTTGATCCTTCCGTGCTTAAAGCCTTCTTCAGTGGCTGCCAGGCTGCGAGGAAAGCAGGCTTGGTTCTTGCCTATCATGATCGTTCTGACGGTGGCTTGTTTGCTGCCCTTGTTGAGATGAGCTTCGCGGGCCGAGTCGGTGCAGACATCACACTCGATCTATTATGTTCTTCTGGAAATGCTATGGCGACGCTGTTCAACGAGGAACTTGGTGCTGTCATCCAAGTGCGCAAGCATGCAATTGGCGAATTGAAATCTATATTCGCCAGCACAGGTTTTCCCGTCACATCGATCTTCGAAATTGGTAGCGTAAATGAAGATCCCACCAACCAGACTTTTGTTATCCGGGAAAACTCTAGCATATTGTTCTCTCTAACCCGAGGACAACTTCAAGAAATCTGGTCGGAAACATCGTTTAGGATGCAGAGCCTTCGCGATAACCCAGCAGCTGCGAAGCAGGAATTCAACCTCATAAGCGATCCAAGCTACAAGGGCATATATTACGAGCTCACCTTCGCATACAACACATCCCCTATCCGCGATCTGACACGTCGTCCACAAGTCGCTATTCTGCGAGAACAAGGTGTCAATGGTCATGTGGAAATGGCTTGGGCATTCACCACAGCCGGGTTTGATGCCATCGACGTACATATGTCCGACATCCTAAGCGGCAAAGTCTCTTTGGCCAACTTCCGTGGGCTTGCCGCTTGCGGCGGGTTCTCTTATGGCGACGTCCTCGGGGCCGGAAAAGGCTGGGCACACTCAGTTCGCCTTAACGAACTCGCGAGGAGAGAGTTCAAACAATTCTTCGAGAGCGACAGCACATTCACACTTGGCGTGTGTAATGGATGTCAGTTCCTCAGCCACCTCCGTGAACTGATACCTGGTGCGGTAAACTGGCCCGATTTCAAGCAGAACGTTAGCGAGCGATTCGAAGCGCGGGTTTGCATGGTCCGGGTCTCGCAAAGCGAAGCTACGCGGCGTTCTGTGTTCCTCCGCGACATGGTCGGCTCCAAACTCCCAGTACCTGTCGCGCATGGAGAAGGACGGGTATCGTTCGCGAGGGGCGATTCTCAGTTGGCGGCCTTGCGGACAGCAGGACTCATCGCTACTCAATATGTGGGCTCTGATGGATTGCCGACCGAGGTGTACCCTATGAACCCAAACGGAGGGGTTGACGGCATCGCTGGTGTACAGACACTGGACGGGAGGGTACTTGCATTGATGCCTCATCCTGAACGGGCAACTACTCTGGAGAGTAACAGTTGGTACCCACCTTCATTCTCGGATGTTTGGAAAGGTGCGGGTCCATGGCTCAGGTTGTTCCAGAGTGCAAGAGCCTGGGTAAATTAATGGTGAGTTGTTTCGTCTTTTAAGCTACTCGAGGGTTTGACATATGTTGTGAGAAGCCGGGCTTTCAAGATGCCCATGTATGAGATATTTAACATTGTAAGCTATCCAGAAGTCTGAAATATGTCGTCAGAAGTAGAAAGAGGTGGTATAATAGATTGCGGTCTCCGTGGCTGTGCATATGCATGGTTGTTTACACATGTTGATCAAAGGCTTCGGCACCTAACAGACCAAAATAACGCGGGTTTCGTGACTATCGCGACGCGTACCGTGACTCCACCAAAATTTCGCGCCTTCAATAATACCTCATTCTGAGAGGCACGCGCGGACTTTGGTATGGGCGACACTGCTCTATTCTTCACGGATCCAGACGATTTGGATGCATCTGAGGCCCCCGCAGAAAATGTTCAGCATTCCGGAGACGTCGCTGCGGACGGGGACCTTGCAAGATCTACCCAGCCAGACATTACTTTGATCTCGTCCCAACAAATCCGTGAAAAACGACTATTTCTTCCTGACAGTGACGACGAGGATGTTCCGACTTTCGAAGCTCCACTAAACTCTATCACTGCGATGACTTCCCTGGCAACAGGTGCCGCCGATGACTCTGGAAGCGACTTTGAGCTTCCCTCTATCGAAGAGGTTCCACGTGCATCGAGCGTCAGCAGTGTGTCGTCCGTGGTTTCGAGGGACTCTTCCCCTCCCCTTCCTCTTCAGACTACTATTCGATCCTCCTCGCCTCCAACGAAGAGAAGGCGCCTTTCGTTGTCTACGCAGCCTAAAACTGCCACCAAATCAGACGGCACATACTTGGGTACTTTCGTAGTCCCCAACGCTTGGAGCACGGTCAAGGGCAAGGGCTACATTAAACCAGGGGATGAGGTCATGATCGAACGGGACACTCCTGAGGATACCAGTGCCACAGGGACAACCTCAGTTAAAGGAAAGAAGAAGCAACTCACTCTCAAGTCGATGCTCAAGTCCCAGCCAGTCAAGAACGTGAAACGGAAGACAGATACGATCGTCAGACTTACGAACAAAGGGGGGTTCGGTAAGTATTTCATCGTGTCATGGTGGCAGGCTGCATAACCAGGTTGAAAGAGTTTGGCCGGCTACCGCAAGACATCGCTGGATGGGTATCAAAGTTGTTAGACATGGGTAATTCTTCTGTTACCCATTTCTCTCAGTAATATTCACATGTTCACCCAGGTCTGATTAATTTCAAGGGCAGTACAATGGTCGATTGCCCACCTGCCCTCTACTCAGGTGCAGACATGATTGTCTCCCTCTCCGTTTATATTTCCGCTTCGGCGTTCAAATCTGTTAATGCGTCGGACGCTTCCACACACCCAAAGGTGATGTTTGGACAAGGAAAGGAGACTGATGAAGAACAATCCCTCCGTGGACGGAAATCCGCACTCCTAACCTTATTTGATGCCGTCAACCTCCGACCACGCACTGGTGCGCGAGCTTTAAATAACGACCAGATTTCCGGCGGTGATGAACGGCAAAGTGGAAAGCGTGCGCAGAAACCGGTAGGGACAAAGCAAACGAGGACTGAAGTAGTAGGTGACGGAGAGGAAATTGAAGTTGAAGAGGGTGAAGAGTTGTCGGACAATCAACTGGATCTGATTTATCGAAAGTGACTAAACCATCTCTTCATGCACAGCACAATCTGATTTCAAATCTACCAGGGCGCAGCAACACGACCAGGCCATGAAAGAGATGGATCCTTCACCGACATTCACGCTCACATTAAGAGGATATCAGAAGCAAGCGCTGACGTATGGTAAATCCCGCATGTCCGAATTGTGTACTTACTATAAAGCAGGTGGATGCACTCTATGGAGTCAGGTGAGGTCTCCGCAAGAGAGGCGACATCCATGCATCCTTTATGGAGCGAGTAAGTCTGCAGCTGTCTTCTAGGGTTGTGCATCACGTCGATTCTTCAGATATGTGTTCCCTGCCGAACCGTGCAATGGACTCATCGATCTAACTGAGGATGACAAACCGTTCTATTTCAACCCCTTCTCGGGCGAGCTCAGTTTAGACTTCCCAAAGGCCGAGCGGAGGTTGAAGGGTGGAATTTTGGCGTAAGTCCTTTTGCACGTTTTGCTTGGCATCAAATTCATCAGGCCTTGTAGAGATGGTAAGTGATGTCACTCGTGCTGATATAAACTGATGATCGAACGCGCCATGTCCAATAGAAAGTAAGTGTCGAGCGAATCACACAGTTTATTAAGCTGAACTTGATTCACAGTGGGAATGGGCAAGACAATCATGATATCTGCCTTAATCCACGCCAATAAAGGACCAGAGCCTGTCAATGACGACGGCAAGGAATCTACTCGTGGTCGTCAGTTGCGACTGGACAACGCTTTCCGAGCCATCCCAATTAACCACATAAAACGGCCAACGAAAGGCCCTTCCGCGACCCTGGTCGTTGCTCCGACATCTCTTCTCTTGCAATGGTCCGAGGAACTGGAGCGTTCTAGTGCTCCTGGCTCAGTGCGAGTTATCGTCTGGCATGGGCAAAATAGGTTAGATCTGGACGCCTTGGAGACTGAAGAAGACTGCGACACAGGCATACCCATCGTCATCACTTCCTATGGCGTCTTGGCTTCTGAGCATTCTAAGTTTGAAAAGTTAAATGGGCAATCACCTGTCTATCAAAGTAATGTTCAATTTTCCCACTTAAACAGCTTCTGACTTACCGCGGCAGTCGAGTGGATGAGGGTCGTTCTGGATGAGGCACACCATTGTAAATCCAGAACGAGTAAAACTGCCCGTGCCGTCTATGCACTTCGAGCAAGGCGGAGGTGGGCCGTGACAGGAACACCCATCGTAAATAGGCTCGAGGATCTTCACTCCCTCTTGTGAGACATAGCTTTTTTCTCAAATTTTTATGCTCACCTCCAGAGTAGGAAGTTTT
>JBBPRQ010000327.1:0-34808 GCA_038093095.1 Boletus insuetus | reverse complement strand
TTTTAATTTCTTGAGGCCACGGTTTATTTGGGTACATAATATCTTGGATTATTTACAATTTCATATGATTTGGAACCCAGATTTATAATATTCTATTGCATTTTAGCCCACGGAAAGTCATCCACTAGCGGTTATTATTGTGATTTTAAGATGTCGACATGCATGGTCCATGTAGAGATCCAAAGATTTTTTGGGGACGGGTGTTAGCTATCCCATCAACAATGGGGTTTGATCAGAGGCGATCAAAGGACAACGCCGCGACCACAGTCCAGCAGGATGGAGGCTGTTTGCCTATTCCTGCGTCTCCAGGAATCAAAAGGCTAGAATGCAGCTTCTAGAAACTCGACTATTTCGGGCCTTTCTTCTCACATCAGGTGCATCAAACGAAGAAATGACAACTCACATATTGTGGTCATTGAAGGTTAACCTGACACATGAGGCTGCGGGCTAGAATCTAAAGTTAGTCGCAAAAGTTTTGGCTACATTGAAGTATTTAATATTGGAATGGTGTGACCGTGAAGCTTCCAAAGTGTCAGAATGTCAGTCGTTGCATTTTTCAGGCTGATCGAAGTGTCGGTCAGAATGGCGAATTGAAAGTTTGTATGTTGGCCCGACACTCAACCTTCCCGAAGTCCTTGTCAACTTCAATGAACGCAACCCTAGCCCGCCGTACAATATTCCGGCCAATGTTGGTGTAGGAGGTAAACACGAGTCTGCGAACCACCAGTGTGGCCCGTGGAATCATTAAATGACAAGTCCCACGTTGGTTCTATGCTCACGACCATTTCACCCTGACGTCTCGGACTTGCATCCGAACATCCGACTCCATGCGACGCTCAAGCTAGTGTGTAACTCCTTTGTTTTGGCCATGAGTGACGCTGCATTCTAGATTATGGTCCGGAATGTTTGCGAAATGGTGCGTTTGTTTCCAAATCTTCTTGTACGGAAAACGCGCACGCTGATTGCAGACTCGAGAGATATGGTGCCTCGGGAACAGCCGGCCTTCCCTGCATTCGGAAATTTCGGATGATGTTTGTCGCGTTCGGTAACCTTTCAATTATACAGCTCGGCTTCCTGCCTCTTCGAGGCATTTCCAGTGTTCTACTTATACCGTCTGTGAATTGTTCAAGCACAAATGTCGTCGTATTTGGGTCTGATGACCTACTGTAAGGGTGGTTGTTATAAAATGCGATGGATCTGGTTCAAGGAAAAGCAAATCCTTCCCCTCGCGCGGGGTGCACTTTCACTGACCGCAATTCTCACCTCTTCGAGGCTTCAGAACGATGTCGCCACCTGCTCCTGGGCCACCTGCTAAAACGCTGGCGGATGGACCCCCAAAGCGGCTATCGTTGATACGAAAATTGTTTCTATTGTTGCTGTTCTGTTTCGCGCAATTCTTGGAGTCTTTCAGCATTTCGGCACTTTACCCCGCAATACCTCCTCTCGAAGCTTCTACGGGTATCACACAGAGTCAGTCCGCGTGGATCCTCAGTGCATTCCATCTCACATTTGCATCGTTTCTCTTGATTGTATGTATCACCACCCTCTCGCCGCGACATAATCTCACTATGCAACTAAGAGTGGACGGATAAGTGATATCTATGATCCAAGTAAGTGAGCGCCAATGTTTGTCTCGACGGTTCGCTCAGCAAATGTTAGAAAATACCCTCATCGCAGGGGTTTCTTCTCTGGGGATTCTCTCTATCTGTGCTGGCTTTGTGAACAACAAAATTGCAATCCTTGTGCTGAGAGCGATCATGGGCATTGGTAAGCAGGGAAACGTGGGTCGCTGGATGTACTGACACATATTACAGCCGCTGCGATGTCAATCCCTTCCTCTCTCAGTCTCTTGGTACATGCATTCCCGGATCCTCTGGAACAGGCTCGTGCGATCGGTTTGTTTGGAGGCTGTGGCGCAGCTGGAAATGGTAGGCGTTGGCCTTGTTCCCAGAGCTACAAACAACGATGTCACGCGCGCAGTGCTTGGGCTCTTGATTGGAGCAGTGCTTGTCCAATACATCTCGTACCACTGGGTCTTCTGGTTTGCTGCAATCATCGCCATTCCACTTGCCCTCGTTTGCATGTTCGCGATCCCTCCGGAAATGGCAAAGAGTAAAGATAGAGCTGATCCACATATTGCGAAATGGAAAAGCATTGATTTGATTGGGACCCTTACCTTGACCGGTGTGCCTCATCTTCGTGAAATGCTACTCATGTACAATACTGATGTAGCACCGTCAGCTGCATTCATTCTTTTCATCTATGCTGTAACATCTGGCCCAGCAGATGGCTGGGCCACCGCAGGAGTCCTCACTCCGTTGATCATCTCTATCTTCCTGATCGCTGGGTTCTTCTACTGGGAGACAATAGTCCCCGTTGATAAGGCAGCGATGTAGGTCACACTTTCTCTTATCCGCGCCGACGAGTTGGTTATTCTCCTTTATAGTCCTCCTCGAACGTGGTTCTACAACAATTTTGCTGTCCTCTTTGGTTCAGCGCTGTCCCCATTCCTTTGGTGGGGTTCGGTCTTTATCGTTTTCACGACTTTGTGGCAAGATGTTTTCCACTGGACGATCATCTCAACTGCAGTCCACATGTGAGCGTCCGCACAAAGGTACAAATAGTTGTGTTGATATCCCTTTAGGCTCCCGGTCGGCGTGGCTGCCATCATAGCAAGCTGTACGGGGTCGCTGTCCAGACAATTTAGCCCGAAGTGGATCATTCTCACTGGTTATTCTCTGACCGCTATTGCCAACGTCCTGTGCGCTGTAGGCGGTGGTCGACCGGAGGACTACTGGAGGTATATATTCCCCGCTTTCACATTAGGTAGTGCTGGCGCAAGCTTGACGTATGCCCACACAAGGTGATCGAGTGATCATTCCTATTCTACATGTCATATCTGATGATGATAATTTCACAGCATTGCCATCTTCCAGGCTGCGCCAGCCTCCATGGCAGGTACAGTTGGCGCCATCTTCAATGGAGCTCTCCAACTTGGTTCGGCGATCGGGATTGCGGCGCTCACCGCTATTCAGACGTCGGTGGGGGCTGCACATGGTCCGCAAGCGTACAATGGGCGTGCGGCCGCGTTCTGGTTTCTTCTTGGGGTCGCGGTGATCGAAATTCTCTCGTTGTCATACTTTTACCAGAGGGCAACGGACCACGAACCACAACCAACATTAGATGACCGCGATGTGGTGAAAGCTCCGGAGGAAATGTCCAACGAGAACGACGAAGTCAAGAAGGATGCAGCGAGGGTGAAGGAGCCGAAGGGCTTGGCAATGTGAGACGATTAGCCCATCTGTCTTTTTTTCTCTGCTTCGGTTTGTGTGGACTGTAATTTGTCACCTTTCACTTGGACATCATGGATTGGGATGAGAAAAGGTAGTCATCTAGTAGGGAACAAATGTACTATCCAGCTGTTCACAATGCTTCTAATGAGGTACACAGCATCCCTCAGCGCCAAAACTGCGTTCTGCAGATCGCTCAGCTCTTTTAGGTGCTCGAAACGAGCCATGAAGGAGTTCGCGAGGTTATTAAGATGTCTGGGCTTGTCTAGGTGACCATGGGAGGTGAGGTCAGCGTGCCTGAGTGTCGAAATTGCATCCTCCAGATCACTCAGTTCCCCTTGAAACGGGCGAGGAGGACGGTCCCGAGGACGCTAAGACTGAGAGGCTTGTCCGGATGACCATGAGGGGTGAGATCAACAACATCCCTTAACATCGAAACTGCGTCCTCCAGGTCGCTCAGTGTCCCAAGGCGCTTGAATCAATCCCCTAACGCTGTGCCAAGTTTCCCTAGTCCTGCGCGGTGCTGGGCATCCCAGACCGAAGCAGACTGGACCAGTTTCTGCAAAAGCGTGATGCTTGTTGTAGGTCGGCTAGCAAAGCGTTCGAAGCGATGCAACAAATGCATGCTCGAATACCATGGGTCATCATCCGTTATGCGTGGGGTTGAATGCAACTCCACCGGTGATCAGCGGCCTGCGCGAACAGGGTCCACCCTCCGTGCGACATGCAATCGGAGCAGCAATGTTGTAGCTCGGTTCCCATGACTCCCAGTGGAGCTCAGCTCCATCGCCTCGTGCAGCAGTGCCTCACACCTTGCTCCTTCGATTTCGTCCTTCTGCTCCTCGAATCGCGTGAAGTGCACCGCAGCCAGCTGAATCAACGTGGCAAGGACGACCAATCTGACCGACAGGACGAGCAGCAAGTGCATCGCGATACAATCCAATAGGGGCCTCGAAGGAGACATGGATGAATTTCGCCGTCGCCAGTTTCGACTGAGCGGCCGCGCGACAAAGACGGACCGGAGGACAAATACTAAGCGCTCGCTCAAACGCAGCAATAGAACGCTCTAGATTTTCTGTTCTTCCGTCCTTTCGGCAATGCGATAGGGCGGCGTGGCCTACTTATTCCATAGTGATCGTCAGCTCTCGCAGGTGCTCTCCAGTACCCAATGTGGGCTGGAACTCAAAGGACGCGTAAACCCCCAGACAGATGGTAGCTGACTGATCTGACGGTCTGTGACTTTTGTAAGTACTGACCTGGGTAGGACGAAGGGGATCTCACAATGGGATTGACCCACTCTATTCGACGACATCGTCATTCACTGACGAACGCTTGGTTTTTGCTCTCTATTCAAGGTCACTACGACGGACCACGGTGTAAAAGCCGACGGGGAGTCGTCGAAGTCCAATAGCGACGTCTGTCGCTCGGATATCTGCTTCGTTATTAGCAAGCCCTCGACTGTGTAGAGAAATAAATTCCGTACTCGTGATAACCATTTCTTCGTTTTCGTCCACGTGCACTGCAGAGCCCGACAGAGACGAGCCATCCAGTGGTTGGTCTCCGGATCCAGGGATTTCCTCCCCTCCTTTTCCCTGCGCAGGACCCAGAAAAGAAGACACATCCTGTGACATGTCCTCGGATTCAGACTTTTTCTCTTTCCCTTGCTTTTGCGCAGAACCCGAAGAGCAAGTTTCATCGTATGGCTGGCCCTCGGATCCAGAGTTCTCCTCCTTCCCTTGATCCTGCCCTGCATATTGGGGATACGGGTTAGGAGTGCTAGGTGATTGTACGCCATCCTGCAGGATAGATTAGTTGGCGGAATAAGCTAGATGTTGATACCCACAATCTGAGTACTATCCGGCGATGTGCTTGGTTCATTTTGTGGCCGTTCTTCTCCGGTGCTTAATCTGGTAGTCATCGCTGCTCAGACCGCGAAAATAAGCTGCAAGTATGCAACAGGTGACACACCTGGACCGAATTGAAGTTCATATTCGCTTCCGCAGTAAATCGAACGCTGTCCATGTCGACGTACTTGGTTCATGCTGTGGTTATTCTTCTCCGGTACCCGATCTGTTCGTCCTCGCTACTTAGCACAGGGAGTTGTTAAAGTATGCAGCAAGAGACGTACGTGGGGCACAATGAAGTCCATACTTGCTTCCACAGTAGCTCAAACATTGACCACGTCGATATCGTTGATTCATGTTGTAGTTATTCTTGTCCACTACCCATTGCGAATTTGCGACTTAGACCGGGAAGGTGGGTGTTAAATTTGCAGCGAAGGAAATACTATCTGCAGCGGTTCGACGAACGTGTCATGCCCCATCGAGGTGAGATCGGAGAAGGAACGTGAGCTGCAGTAAAACTGTATGTAGTGTGGAATGGTGTACAGTACCTCACGCTGTTCATACGCGTTTCTGTCACAAATCGAACCCTCGTCCCGCATCGTGTTGCTGTGCTTCAATGCCGACTTTCTGGACAGTTAAGTCTGGACTCTGGAAATGGTTTGCACTTGGCACACGCTATTCGCAGGACGCAGGTTGGGTTAGCAGTGTCTTGCCGCTCTTGAGGTTGCACGAGATGTAAATTGACAGCGAAGGGTCCGCCACGACAGAATTTAAAGGAGGAACCAGTGGAGTCCGTGGTTTGTAGCCCCGATTGTTCAAGAGCTCTATTTTATGCTTATTCAAGTTTCCCTTGCTCAACTTGCCAACTCTCGCTGGTTCCCTCTGTTCCTCCTTCCTATCGCATTGATTTCGCCCTAGCCAGTCCATTCCACCACCACCCATCGACACTACTCCTTGACATTGCTCCTTCTCAGGTCGCCGCCCAGAGCTCTCAGCCCAAGTTTCTCTCGCCCTGCCAGTCCCCTCTACCATCTTCGTGGATTGGAGTTCTATACACATTGGGAGACGAGCATTTGGTCACTGTCACTAGGGTGGTTGTCCGTGTCGCGCGCTTTCCTGTAAGGTGTTAGTCACTTTTCAGTGTTTTATCGTGGCTGGTTTTCCTTTCAAGGCCACATCTCGAACTGCAAGTCCAATCGTCACCGGCTCACCGTCGCGTCTCTACTTACTGCATCTGATACAAGGCGTAACACCGCCTCGCTTCATGACCCCTTTCTCGAACACGTTTCCATTTCGTTGGACATACGTGCTCATCCGTCTACAAGTCGCCCCGCCGAGATCAGGCTCTGCCAGGCACATGGTGATGTAGCCTCAAGTTCTCCACCGCGATTGTGCCCGCTTCGATTGAATGTTGCCAGTACCAGCCAAAACAATATCAGATCCCTCTGTTGCCATGTGAAATCACCGGGTCTGAGAGGTGCATTCCACATATACGTCGTTCGGCCTCGGTGCTACATCAGAAAGATGACATCACCTTGAACTCGCACACTGACGTAGCAGTATTCCAACACATCCCGCCAGCATATAAATGCCTGGGCCACCGCGCGCTGGCCTCTTCCCTCTAGAAACATACATACGCTGCGCATCCCCCCCGCCCTCTGCCGTCGAAGTTGCCCCTACTGTCCCTCACCTTCAATATTCGTCATTCGATATGGTCTTGTTGATCAAGAACAAAGTCGCCTCCGTTGAGGATGTCGCTCGTTCATCCCTTTCACCCGCTGGGCGGGTCGTCAAGCGTTGCACGCAGAGCATGAGGAACGCTGGCGTTCTAAGGGCAAAGTCATTGGTATGTACAACTGCATGATTTCATACCGGGCGGTCTGACGAACCTATCTCACCATAGCCCCATATCAACCTCGTGGCGGAAGGTCGGTCACTTAAAGCCAATGCATCCCCGAAGCATCGAGTCGGAACCGCCAGAAGGCCCGGCGGTTCGATTTCCGCGGAGCCCGCCAGCCCGACGACAGCTTCCACTGTCTGCAGCTCTAGCCCCATGATTTCCTCGTCTTCACCAGCTTTCCCTGGCCCTACCTGTTCCGACCAATGGGAGGAAGATGAAGATCATTTTCATTGCTTGCTCGCCGTTGCGCAGAGTTGGCTGGACTTCGAGCAATTGTTTCCCCAGCGTCGTGCGGATTCTGCCCAGACGACCGAGCAGGCAAGGCGCGACTTCTGCCACGATCTCATCCAATCCTTCTCGGATTGCTCCCCCACTTCTTCCTCAATACAAGTCGACCAACGCTCCATCGCCGACTCGGTGTCCTTACCTTCCATCTCTTCCACCCATCTGTCTTCCCGGGCACCGTCTGCCACCTCGTTGACCAGCCAAACGACGGTGGCCTCCACGATGCCAGCAAAACCTGTCTGGTCGCCCGAGTTTTCCGACGAGGAGTTGCAACACGAGTCGGACAACTTCTCATTCCGCTTCAGCCAAGAGGAAGAGTGGACGCCAGAAGTCGAATCTCGTATGCAAAACGCGATTGATCGACTGTTGTCGGATGCGATGAGACAGCTCGCCATCCCTGTGCCAAATTTCTCCGTCCAGTTCCCCGACGATTTACTGGCGGGTTCTGTCGCACACCAGACGGCAGCCAATCCCCGAACATCGCGTTCCGGTGCATCCTCACTGGAAGACTACGAGAGCTCCTACTCGGCTGATCGAGAAGACGAAGTGGAAGAGGATGACGGTCTGGTTTCGCTCTCGCTCGCACCTAGTTCCCCAGCCTGCAGCGCAACGCTGGTCATCGATGCAGTGACCATTCCAGTTTCCCCTGTCCAACTCTCGCCCTCGATCCAGATGGACGATCGTACATCTGACAAGGAGCAAGAGGACGCCGAATCAATGGTAGATGATATTGGATATGGTATCGACAATGTCTGGGAGGAATTGGCTACGTATGTACCGAGACTGCTGACACGCATCTCTGAGGAGTCACTGGCCGACGAGTTCGTCGTTGAAGTGGACGCCCGCTCTCCTCCGCTGTCGTTCAAACGCGTGATATCGCCATCATCGACACATGGCGACATGATTGAAGTCGGTTCCACGCCTGCATCCACATCTTTGGACACGAGAGCTGGAAAGACGCTGCGTCGAGTGAGAAAGTTTGTCGATCTGAAGGTAAGTCGTTATAGTGGGGTTGGTTGGCATTTATCCCTGATCCCTTTCTACCAGAATCCGGTCACTCTTCCAACACTGCAGAGTACATCGTCGATCGAAGCACTGTGCGAGACCATCTCTGTGCACGAGGAAGATTGTCAAGACCGACGCATCCGAAGGGTCCCAGGATGTATCGAGCGGAGGGTACGTTCCTCCCACATCGTTCTCGTTTACCCATCAGCTAACTTTACACTTGCAGAAGGCTTTTGGTGGATCGGATGTTTTCATTGGGACCTCTCCTAGCCTCTCCATGGTATCGGAGTGTTCACTCTCAAGCCTTGGTACCTGCTTTAGCTTTGAGGTGGGTCCCTTTTATTTTTCGTTCGCTGTGGGGGCTGACAAATATCTACAGGAACGGCAATGTTTGTCAGATCTGGAGGAAGATCCCAAAGTCCAGACCACGACTAAGAGCTCCGCCAAGCTACTGATTCCATCAAAGCCTCCTGACATCGGGTACTTACGACGGAAGCGACGATGGTTTGCAGATCTGGAGAGCTCCGCCAAGCCACCGATTCCACCAAAGCCTCCTGACATTAGGTATCTACGACAGAAGCAACGACGATGGATTGCAGATCTGGAAGGTCCCAATGTCCGGTCCATGACGAAGCCACCGATTCCACCAAAGCCTCCCGACCTTTACGGAAGAGCCAGCATTCGTCTACTACGATTCAAGAATCCTCGACTCCATGTTCACGCTGCGACCCATCGTCGTCGTGCCAAGATAACACAATCAAAGGGAAAGTGGGGTCGGCCACTCAGTGTATCGCCGAAGGCTTTGAAGCAGCATATTGTGTACGCGCTGACGCGGAGACCATTATCGTATGACGATAGTTGCTCGTCCACCATCGAGTGCTGATCCTGGATTTTTACAGGTGTTGTGAAGAACTTCCGGCATCGAAGAACATCGAAAAGCAAAAACATCAAAAAACTTGGAAAACTGAAGCAAGATCAATCAGAGATGACCGTGGAGTCAAACGCTGAAAACTAGAAAACCTTCAAGAACAAGAGCGCGATACTTTTCTTGTGACCTTTGCCTTGGTGATTTTTGGCTACTATTCTCTCCTAACTCTGCGTTGACGCTCTGCAAAGGGCAAAATCACCATTCTAGTCGAATGGAGTTGATCATGATGATGGATGTCCCTAGAGTGTCTGAGCATCCCTTTACTGCCTGTGGTACGTCCGTCGGCCTCGTCATATCCTGCCATGCTAATCTAGTTGCAGTGTACTTGTGAAACGCCAGCCAGGGCTGGCGACCGACTACACTTGGGAAGGAATTTGGGATGCAAAGTCACGACGCAGCTCATGCTGCACAGTGACCACAGGATGTTTGGGAAGCAACATCGCTCTTGCAAACACCCAATCCACATCCCCTTGGTGGAATGGCATCGTAGCAAGAGAATATGTCATGTGAAGCTGTGATTTGTGTCAAGGAGTACTCGAGCTTCAGCCTCTCCCATCGCATTACAGTGCATTTTTGGACTCGTATCCCGCCAAGAATGCCCACAAGGCAGCGAAGAGAAAGCTGCGGGCAGCACAACACAATTAGATACACTCTTTACTATTCATGTCTTTGTTTCTTCGTTATGTAACACCTCTGTATTTGTCTTTATCTCTGCGTCGTCCAGCATGCGCGCCGATCGTTCGCGCACTCTGCCATCGTCTGCTCGGAATCTGCCGTCCAGGTTGGTGTTACTTGGCATCTATCCGCGAGAGTTCGATCGAGGCAAAGGGTGATCGTCGACTCTCACACCCCTCCCCCCAAAGGCAGGAATAACACTACTTGCGGCTTGAACGGGCTAGTTTCATTTGACGAAAAAACCTGATGTGACACCATGATGTCAGCCAAGACTTCTGCAAATGTAAAGAAGTCTTCGGGCTGGTCCATACCAGGGGAGACCACAAGTGTCCGGAATTACCGTCAGCAGTCAGATTTCGAGACGTAAAGACTGTAAACAAAGATGATGTAGGTCATGCTTGGTGGGCATGATTTGAGACAATACGGATAACTGGAAGCACAACGACGCGCTAACTAAACCTTGAGTGACAAAGGACAACTTTGATTGATGGTCCGTTGTGGAGGTTGTAATGGCGCCTCTTGTAAACCAGTTTAGAGAACGAAGAATGCGAGACCGTGATTGAAGACTTACGTAGGCCAGAAGAAGACTACGAGATAGATAAGTACGGGTACATAGTCTTCCCGAGTTGGCTGACAGTGACTGCATTGTAAACCCGCGGTGCACTCGATACCCATTGCAGCATCCAAGCTACTACAGATGAGAGAGACGTAAGCAGTACAGCAAGAAGTGACGGGAGATGGTTGGTACCGCCGTCAACGTTTCAAGCCAACATGACTGAAAGTGACGCACCCACAGTCAAAAAAACCGGATTGACACAAAACTGAAAAAGTGCCGGTAAGAACAGCAAACCTCAAGGGGAGTTCAGTTAATCAGTAGGGCCGCTCACATGTCTCGAAGACACAATACGATTTTCAATTCAACGCCAAGGCCGCACCGTGACCGACGCAGCGGAAATGAAACATGAAACTTCCTGAACGAAAATTAACGTGTTGTTCGAGAAATGTGAAATGCACTCAGCAGGGTCATGCACTCCTCTCGCCCACGACTTGGCCCGGGAGCGGGTGCGGAACCGAACTCGGATTTGAATCTTGGCAAGTCCCGTCCAACCTGGCGCTCAGAGCCAAGCTTGAAGAATTTCGGCTGAAAAAGACCCACCTCTCCTAGAGTACAGCCAGTCAGAGCTACACGCAATCCTTTATTACCTCGGTTGCAGATTCGAAACAGCCCTGACTCGCCTGCACACTGGCAGCCCTCCAGTCTGGTGTTTGGTTTTCAGGACGCCTGGTGGATCCAGCTTGTTCAGCGTTAACTTGAGGGAATGGGGCATGCCAATTCTTGGGAGCTGCTATGTAGAACATGCCAAGGTCTATTTCCAAGCAAGTCGAAGCGCTCGGGTATAGATGACATAAGCTTAAGTGAGTAGTCTTTGCCGCACTCCTACCACCACCTCCTTTGACCCAGGATGGCATCAGAAGAAGTAGAAAAAAAGCACAACTTGATTGCACGCCGGCTTCAAGAAGTTCTTGGTGGGGAGTTATCGCGTCTTATGCTCCCATAACACCCCCTCGTTCACATCCCCTCATGACCCCTTCAATTTCCTCGAACACGTTTCCATTTCGTTGGACATACTACGTGCTCATCCGTCCACGCAAGTCGCCCCGCCGAGATAAAGCTCTGCAGGGGACATGGTGATATAGCCTCAAGTTCTCCACCGTGATTGTTTGCTGCATGGTCATGTCCGCTTCGATTGAATGTTGAACGGAAGTGTGGGGTGAGAGATGCGTGGGTGGTAATGAATATTCAGATGGAAACATAAAATCCAACTCGCTGCAGGCAATAAAGAGGTGAGAATGGGCGATTCGGAGAGGATTGCCACACGATCCACGTTACCAATGTTTAGGGCCTCCATGAACCCAAACTACGGGCTTGTCCTGTCACTCCCGGAGCCTTGTACACGTCCAAGTCCCCACACTTGTCATGACAATTAGCGGTCTCAGTATGCCGCATCCACTGCAGCGACTTCGACCGAATGTCACGGACCGGAGCTGATAAGTGTTGCAGTCTAAACCGAGGGTTGATATGCCGCGGCTGTCCCTTTCCGATGCACCCATCCTTCCCGGAGATGTCGGGCAGGTACTGCAATACCCAGGCAATAACCACTCGTGTTAGTAAGTAGACACTTCCGAACGTCATGGCATGCAGACGACAGCTGGCAATCACGGCAATCTGCGCGGGCGTGAGCGAGGTGAAACCGACGCCGGGTCGTGCATCGATGCGGAAGAGTGTGTTCACTCGGATTAATGACCATTGTTCATCGTTGCTACTGCATGGATCCATCAAAACGACAAAAGTCTATCATATACGACAGCCCGTCAACAAAATTAAAAGTAAACACCTACCTGTCTCTTTGGAGTCCTCGAGTGAAAATCAGGATCCCCGGGCGGCTGTACACACCCGAACTCGATTACCATGCTCTTCGTAAAGGAACGAGTGACACCAATCACCGAACCTTCAATGGACCGACTCGGATGAGATCCTGTGATAGTTGAGCCTCGAGCTAAACCAAGACTACACACCAGACTTACTGCTACCGCATCCCCGATTCCCATGGAGCGCAGGAGGGTTTATGCCTGGCTGCGCCAGAAAGTGGTTTCCTGTACTGACTTTCTGCTCACACACGTGCAGGCATGGCGATATCGATATCTTCGATGTCAATGGGTGTGCCGATCCCCTTTCGCAAATGATAGCCACGGCGAATGCACAGCAGTCTGGAACCCAGACTGTCTATGAGGCAAGCCGTCAGGATCCGACTAAGTACAGGTGCACGCACTTATTATGATCTCCCCAGTCGCCGTGTTGACGACCCAGTTCAGAAGAAATTCGCATGAGATTGTGTCGATCGTCCCACTAAGAGCATCCTCGACATGGTCCATTTTGCCATACACCATACGGATTACATGCCTTGCCCGTGAGGCTCTATCCAAGCATCGAGTTGCGCTTTGCCGCGGGGTCGTTGTACAGGAAATCGAGCTGGCTGAGCTTTCCGTACAGCCGTCCTTCGGGAAAGCATAGATACGATCACGATGTAAGTCTTGTTCTGCTGGATCCAGGACCTTGAGGACTCGGAGAGCACTTGTCAAGTTGTAGCACGTGATCGGTACCACAGAACGAGCGCAAGAAAAGTTAGAAAACGAT
Organism: Boletus insuetus; assembly: GCA_038093095.1. Classification (NCBI taxonomy): domain Eukaryota; kingdom Fungi; phylum Basidiomycota; class Agaricomycetes; order Boletales; family Boletaceae; genus Boletus; species Boletus insuetus. The sequence goes on along the minus strand of JBBPRQ010000327.1, from coordinate 21,685 downwards.
CCGTCACGGTGTAGCGATTGCTTACCCCGATTTGGGCATGTCACTCATGTGCCCGCGCGGCTTGCCTCATAGTACTAGAGGTCTGGGTCCCAGACTAAAAGTACAGAGCCGGGTAGCGTTGTCTCGCTGAGAATCATGATGACGTCCACTGCTGACCTATGTTGAATAGTAGCTGACATGACCTCATTCAGAGTGAAATCGCTTGAGCCGCTAGTGTACTGGTGACTGGTCCGTCAATAATGACAGAACAAAATACACTGTCTGGTGTATCGTCCAATACAGTGACTGTACGTACAACTTTAAACCGCATTCCGCCCGCCGATCGGCCGAACTGAGGTCGCTTACTAGTAGGGATTTGAGGTTACATCGTGGTGGGTCTTGCCCGACGCACACGACAGAATTCGCAACGCCTTGGCATGTTCGTAAGTGTTTAGTCACTCTCTACTTCGCCTGCTCAGATTTAGATATTTCCAACGCGGTCAGTGAATTACTCAAGCGCAAATGTCGTCTGATGATCCACGCCTCACGGAGTAGAGCTGTCCTTATGAAATGCGATTACCGCCTGGTTCAAGGAAAGCAAACCCTCCACCCACAAAGGCGCACTCGTCTGACTGCAAATCCCTCTGCTTCACGGTTTTAGCGCGATGTCATCACGATCTCTACCTTCGCCCCCTGAAACACTGACCGATGAACCGACAATGCATCTTTCGTTGACACGCAAATTCATCCTGTTATTGTTGTTCTGTTTCGCAGAATTTTTGGATACTTTCAACAATTCTGCACTTGTTCCTGCAATACCTCCTCTCGAAGCTTCCATGGGCATCACAGAGAGCCAATCAGCCTGGCTCATCAGTGCGTTCAAACTCACGTTCGCATCATTTCTTTTGATTGTATGTTTTTTGGCTTCTTACTCACGACCTGCATGATCTGACTTGCATCCAAAGAGCGGTCGGATAAGCGATGTCTATGATCCGAGTAAATAGCGCCAATGTTCTTCCAGGTAGTTCAGAGTCTCATCAAGTTTTAGAAAAATCCTTCATCACAGGGGTGTTTTTTATGGGTATTCTCTCGTTCGGTGCTGGTTTCGTGAGCAACAGGATCGCGATCATTGCATTGAGATCGCTTATGGGCATCGGTAAGCAAGGGACCAGTATGAGACTTTGGTAGTGCTAACATATATTACAGCCTCTGCGATGACAATCCCTTCTTCTCTCACACTCATAACACGTGTTTTCCCGGAACCTCTCGAACAGGCTCGTGCGATCGGAGTGTTTGGAGGTTGTGGCACAGTTGGGAATGGTAGGTATCAACTTCATTGTTGTCAACCCTGCAAACAACATTATCACACTCGCAGTGCTTGGGCTCTTCATTGGAGCAGTTCTTGTCCAATATGCCTCGTACCACTGGGTCTTCTGGTTTGTTGCGATCATCGCCATTCCAGTTGCCCTGGCTTGTATATTCATGCTCCCCTCGGAAGTCGCGGCATCTAAAGATAACCCTGACTCGCGAAGTGCGAGATGGGAGAGTCTTGATTTGATCGGAGTATTTATCTTGACTGGTGTGCCTTATCTCTGTCAAACTTGATCGCATACAATGCTGATAATGGCACCGTTGATCAGCCGCACTCATTCTTTTCATGTATGCGATGACGTCTGGATCAGTGGATGGCTGGACCACCGCAGGAGTCCTCGCACCCTTGATCATTTCGGTACTGCTCATCATTGGATTCTTCTACTGGGAAACCCTAGTCCCTGTTGACAAGGCAGCGATGTAAGTCCCACCTTCTCTTACCCCTACCTATGAGTTGATTGTCCTCTGGCATAGACCTCCTCGCACGTGGTTCGACAGCAATTTTGCTGTCCTCTTCGGTTCAGCGCTGTTCCCATTCCTTTGGTACAGTGCGGTCTTTATCGTTTTCACGACTTTGTGGCAAGATGTTTTCCACTGGACGGTCATCTCAACCGCCCTCCACATGTAAGCATCCGCACGCACTGGGTACCCATAATTATTTTGATGTTCCTTTAGGTTCCCGATTGGCGTGGCCGCATTCATGATGAGCTTCACAGGGTCACTATCCGGACTTTATAGCCCGAAATGTATGATTCTCGCTGGTTATTCTATGGTTGCTCTGGCCACCATCCTACTTGCTGTGGGTGGTAGTCACCCAGAAGGGTACTGGCCCTACATATTCCCCGCTTTCGTTCTTGGTAGCGCCGGCGCAATGTTGACATATACCCACACAAAGTGAGTATAATCATTCCTGTTGTACGTGTCACGTCTGATGATGATCGTTCCACAGCATCGCTATGTTTCGGGCTGTACCTGCACATATGGCAGGTACGGTAGGCGCATTGTGCATCGGAGCCCTCGAACTTGGTTCGGGGGTTGGGCTTGCGGTGTTCACGTCTATCGAAACGTCCGTGGAGGCTACGCATGGTGGTTCGCAGGAATATTACGGGCGTGCAGCCGCGTTCTGGTTCCTTTTGGGAATCGTGGTGATCGAGATTCTCTCCTTGTCATACTTTTACCAGACAGCAACGGACCACGGGTCACAGCCAAAATTAGATGACGACGACGCAGAGAGGGCTTCATATGTAACATCTGACGACACCAACGAAATGAAGAACGATACTCGGACGGTGAAGGTTTGAATGACATTCATTAGATTAGAGTTTGATTAGCTAGATTATTGTTTGTATCTGTTCAACTTGATCGCAGCCTCTCCGCAATGTACTCTCCGACACGGTCAGATCTCGTGTGAATGAGGTGCAACCTGAAAACGGCCCACTGGGTTTGTCTGAGCCTGCAAACCAACCGATCGTCATTGATCACATTATGTCGCAATCGGGCCATTTGCCCGGTCTGTTCACAGCTATCTTTGGCATATCTCTGAAAACCGCTTCGGAGGCAGGCAATGCCTGTCAGGTTCCTGCCAGTGGGAAAAGGAACATGAAATACTTCCACTTCGAGGAATCGACAAATCATCCAGATAAGAGGTTGGCAGGTCCAGACATGTATGCACAAATGACTGGCTTCCCCTGGATCATTGATTGTCGTCGACTCTCGTCCGGCGCGACGCGATATCGCCATGTGTAGATGGATGCTATGACGTGGTGGGGACTCTGCTGCTTGCATCATCAAGACCAGTGGGGTACCCAGCTGCTGCCAAAAATGAAGGATAACGGAATGGATGATTGGAAGGGTGTGTGACTAATACTCCACCATCGTATTACGTAAAAGCGATAACTGGTGAGGTACTCAAGTCGGTCCCACTGGCACTGGTGGGTCTTAAAACGTCTAGCTTGCAACTTGTTCAAGTTCCATGTATAGATTTGCTCCCGCTGCGTAGTGCATTGTTAACACTCCTTCCCAACACCGAAAAAGGTTCCCTTGGACTTGTCTGTACGTATGGTAACAGATGATCTGGTGTCGACACGGTCAATGTCATCAATGTCATCACAAATGTCTGTCCCAGTCATTGCTGGAAAAGGTGTGTTTCACCAAACGCACCAGAACGACACCTCACTGTCTGTCATAGATTACCCCTGCTTCCATGAATTCCTGTCGGAGCCAGTAACTGAAGCCTTCTATTCTCGCGTAGTCGCCACGTTGTTCATTTTCGTGGTTTCCCTCTTCGGTGAGATGCTGATATGATCACAGTAAACGTCGAACCACTAACGCGGTCACATAGCCGTCTCGTTCCCAACCCTCTCAAAACGCATCTCGGTTCTCCGCATACCCCGAATCATATTTTTCGTCGGGAAGCACTTCGGAACGGGTTGGTTTGCCATCAATCACATTTCTGCACGCATCTGATGGATGTCATTTCATCAAGGGGTCATCCTATCCACAGCGTTTGTACACTTGCTACAGGACTCATTCGAAGCCCTCAGGAGCCCACTAGTGCGGGCTCGCTGGAAAGTGGGCGATCACGTTGGCCTAATCGTGTTCGTGTTCTTCGTCTAACTTGAATACGAAACATCTCACAATTCCTCTAGATTATGTTCCCTGTTGGCCATCTTTCTTGTAGAATGCAAGTTTGCTCTCTGTTCTCGCTCTTCCACATCTAACGATTCGAGACATGTAGACGTATCGACGTCTTTTGTCGACAGACTGCATTCATATAGCTCGCCATCTTCATCTACTGCACCTACCCCGAGAGATGAATCTCCTGTAGATATAGAACGCGCACCGCCCTCCGGGTTTCCTGATGCACGATATCCGAATCCAGAGCAAACACCTCTCATAGGGACAGCAGATTCTCATCACCCACCGAGCCATCATTGTCACAGCCAGGATTCCTCCTATGGTGCTGTTCAACATCATGTCACTACACACAGCCTTGTGAATGGCGACGTGTCAGAATATTTCGAGGGTCACCACAGACACGAATCACGAAGTTTACACCTGTCGCATCACGAACGCAGTCGGCCCACTACCATGTATGGTCCACCGAGGCTTGCGGACGATCGACCGAGCGATGTGGGTCACGCACACTACATTGAATCTGGCCATCACCACCATGGGCTCGAAGATACGGTAGACGCTACAGGTATACATGAACATCATCATTTCCATCACCACCATTATTCTGGACACGAAGATAAGATCAGAATAGGCAAAAAGAGGCAGGTCGTTGGCATACTCGTGAGGCTTGATTTTGGACCCGTCGACTTGTTCGCCACTCACCCCAGTTCAAGGTATTACAATTAGGCATTATGATTCATTCATTGGTTATTGGTCTGACCTTGTCGATAACGTCGGGTCCAGACTTCAGTGCGTGATTGTCGATCTCTATCCTGTCCCTGGCTAAACCGATGCTTGTTTAGCAACCCTTTTGACTGCTTTGACATTCCATCAGCTATTTGAAGGTCTTTCTTTGGGCATTAGAGTAGCTTCCCTACCTTCGCCTCAGGAGCCGGAATTTGAATATTTGAGCATACTCAAACCCACACTTGCATCTCTCTTTGCCATCACCACGCCTCTTGGCATTCTTCTCGGGATCCTCATCTTTGCGCACAACGACGACATGGGTACGCCCTTGATTGTCCTAGATCCGAGATCCGAGCAACGCTAATTAATGGATTCATACCCTCAGCGCATTTGCGCCTCACACAAGGCATCATGTCCGCCATCTCGGCAGGCCTGCTCACATACGCCGCATGCGTCGAGATGCTCGCTGGTGATTTTGTGATGGATCCGATCTTGTGGCGGAGCGGCGTAGGAAAACAGGCGCTCGCACTGTTCAGTTTGGCAGCTGGTGTCACCCTCATGGCGCTGGTGGGATCCTAGGTCCCAAGCGAATTGCGTCTGTTTTGTTTGAATGTTCCTTGTATAGATAGGGTTCACTCTTAATTATTGGTATCCTGGTTGCATTACAACGTTGTGTTCACACCTGGAGCGAATGTTGAGGATAGACAGAGCTGGAGCCCACTCTTGGCTTTTGCAAGACACAACGAAGTAATTACAGTAAGACTATCGTACCGAGAGAACGGGGAAACAGGCAGATGAGAGTCCAATAAACTAAACGGAAAATGTAGAGTAGAACAAACATTGGATGGGATAAACCGGAAAAACTACGGCCGCTCGTCTCCCGACCAACTCAAACAAACGTTTGTTCTCTAAAACTAGTAGTACATCGATGAGATAAAGCAGCGAGACAAGAGATAAAAACAAAAGATGTGAATGACAAGGCGCGTCAAACTCATTTGGACGCGCCGTCGGCGTCAAATCGTACGCGTAACGTCCTGCGAGCAAGATCCAGATCCCGATCCAGCGGGCAACGCCTCCGAAGACGCAGCAGATGAGCGGCGCTTCTTGCGTTTTGCAGGTCCTTGGGACTCTTCGCGTTTGACAGGGGTGGGTGTCGTGGGCTCCTCGACGGTCCGCAGGTCGATCAGCAGAGGCGCTCCGTTGCGTGTCTCCGTGGCAGAGGGCACGCACTCATCTTCGTCGTCAAGTCGGGTACGCTTCTTGCCTCTTCCGAGAGTGGGTGAAGGGGGTGTCGAAGCCGGGGTAGTGACGATATCAGGCTTGACGCTCAGAGATGACTGCGAATCTTGGGAGGGCTCGGCAGAGGAGGACGTGCCGGTAGGAAGGGAGGGGGGCTTGGCATTGATGAGATAGTTCGGAGCTAGAACGCGCCCGAACGCGTCCGTTTGCATGGATAAAGACAGCTGGCGCTGCCTGGCGATGATATCGCTCGGACCGCGAGAAGGAGGGGGACAAGACGATGGCTGAGACTGATCAGGCCAGCGTGAGACGGGTTGGGCAGCCCGAGGTCCAGGTAACTGGGTACCACGGCCGTAAACGCGGGTAATCTGGCGCAAATCGATTTCTGAAAGCGGACCTCTGAAAGCGCCTTCTCGACGCAACGGTTTGGCGCCTTTGAAAGTGAGAATGATGTCCCCTTTCTCGTCACGGATAACCGACTGGTAGCTTGGACTATCCGGGGGATGGATTGTGACGGTTCGCGGGCCGCCGGGGAACGATATGACAGCCATCTTAGAAGACGGAAGACGTGAGACAGGGTCTGCGTGGGATGGTGCCGGGACGAGGAAAGGGGGCGGCGCAGTGGAGATGCTCGCTTCCGCTCCTTCCATAGCAGCGAGAACCTTGACATTCTCCTTCTGCTGCTGTTCTACCAGCAAGTTACACGCCTCCGCGCGTGCGGCAATCTGAGTGGTTTCCTCCTTGAGAACCTCGGCCCGGGATTGAAACTCGGCGAGCTGGGATTCGCACCTGGCGACCTTCTCCTGAAGCGACCCCATTTCCAGGAGTAGCTTACTGGAGGAAGAACGTCAGTTGATATAAAGGTATGGCGAACAGAACAACATACGCGACGATATCATCAAGATGAGTAGGTCCTTCAAGTAGTCGCGTGCGATTGAGCTCAGCCACGGCGGCTTTGACTTCGGTCTGAACAGTGTCCATATTGGCGATCCGCCCTGTCTCCATACCCTCCCTGATATTTTGGAGGAGCAGGAGCGCGACGGCGTCCACGAGTGCGCTCGCGCCAGTCATGGTGATGATGAGTAGGTGAGAGTGTATACGAGGTTGAGGTTGAGGTTAGTGGATGAGAGTGCGATGTGTGTAGCTCACGATTTCGATTTCGCGGGTGATAAAATGGGTGGACTCTGTGGAGCGGCAAGTGATGACCCTTATATCCACCACGCGTCATGACCCGCGATGCTTCGGCCCACAGCTGTGTCAAAGCGGGGGAGACGCTTGGACATGCCGACAAGGCTTGCTTTGGCAACAGCGCTTGGATGGTTTCAACAGCAGCGGGGTCCCCCATCTCACCTCGGAAATATTACAAGGCCGTATTTGGGGCGGGCCTAAGCCTCAAGGGGAGGACGTGGCTACGGAGGGATCCGTGCACGGCGCATTGGCCCGGCTCGGCGGGTTATTGGAATTTTGGGGTAGAAGGATCATGGCAGGTGCCGAGTCGTTGACCTTGCTTTGATCTTAAAATTGGGTCCAACGGAAACGACTTCGGAAAACTCGTAAAACGCGTTACCGACGAGAGTGCGGTAGCACCCTCTGAGTGTGGAGAGCGACGGTGACAAACTGACAATTGAATATCGCGAGAAAAAAAAATGACACTCACAACAAAACCACCATCGTCATCTTGTCCCCGCTGAATCAAACAATACTGCAATTCAATCAGCGTAACTGGGCAATACAATCCTGGCAATCTTACCCTTTTTCTACTGCTGACGTTACCGATCAGCTACCTGAGTCTGACCTCGTAGTCGAGACTCGAATTCCAGATCTGGCCAAAGCAGCAAAGCTAGTCTTCATTGTTCTTGGATTCCTTTGAAGACCCGTTGCCCATTCTCATCACGACAAGCTCCACCAGAGTCTCAACAACCGCCAAGATCCGAATGCATTTCGCGACACTCTTGTCCAGCCTCGCAGTCGCAAGGCACGCAACACTCTTCATGGTGTCAATGAAGCCATACTGGACATCAGACCCAGACGCACTCACGTCCGTCGCCCCTCTTCTACCATGTCATTGACTTCGCAGCTATGTTCGAAGTTGAAACATTGACCACTACCCCCACGTAGCACGTCCGATTCTTGGTCAAGCCGTCTCGTCATCATTAGGTCAGGACCGTATCAACCAAGATCAACTAACATACAATCTTTCCAACGTTGACAAGGATGGTGCACGGCACAGCAGAAAATAAAGGTTAAAAAAGCATTTACGGTAAACGCACGGACCCGGTCTTGCACAGAGTCAATGTTAGTGCACCTTCGTTCATTACTTCGCCTCTGATTCCAATCCCTCGTGTCTCCTTTCAATTACCCTCTCTGAAATGGGCCAACGAGGTCAAAAGGTCGTCGAAATCTGCACGCCATTTTCTGTACTCGATGTCAGCAAGGCCCTGCGTGCATCGACGCATCGACGTACCCGGGCAATTCCATCATCATGGCAGCGTTTATAATCCAGGTCGCTCGAATCATCATACTATCAAGCGTACCACCAAGGCCTCGCGTGTAACCAGGCCTCCCATCCTGCTGGTTATAGGGGGATTCGTCGGCGTCATGCTTCATGGATGCCATTACGATTTCGGGTGTTGCTGGAGAGCACTTTGGGTTCTGGTTTTTGTTCTGTAACTCGTGGAGATTATATACCGACGAGCAACCTTTGTGGTATTCTGTCTAGAGTGCCACACCCTAACACCCATTGAATCGTCAAGGAGCTATTGTCAAAAAGTTTCCTGGACAGCGTCTCTTTCATTCGGTATGTAATATTAGACTCGCGCTTGCGTGCAAACAATTCGCCTAACACCAACTGAGCTCAAAAGGCATCTAGGAAATGCGCTTTGTTCTTGTAGGGTAAGCAAGCTGACGTGACAATATTTTTATTGGCGAAAGGCAGTGTGCAAATTTACACGACAATCTTGAACATCAGCTTTGGAGATCTTGCCGCCTCATTGCATCAAACATGGGACTCATCATTGGTTGGGTGATCATCCGTGTATCCCCTAGCAATCCCACTACGACCCTGTTCCAGTATACTCGGCGCATCTTCGCCCATTCTCGCTTCCAAACCTCGGAAAGATCGGGATTGCAGGTACTGCGCTGTCAGACAATGCATGCGAGATTAGCACAAAGCAAGCTTGCATTGTGTACCACGTACCTGCGGCACTCCCCGGGAGTACTGTCATTGTCCCATCTTGGTTCCGGAGAACCAGGGTATCTGGGGATGACGTGTCGCCGTCAGAGAGTCCGGGGGCTGTGAGTAAACAACATTGGAGATCGGGTCATCGAGTGTATTGGTATCTTACCACCGAACCGCCTCGCGTGACGGTATTTTCCAGTAACGAGCGAGAATGTTGGTTGGTCCGGATCTCGGTCTTCCTCCTCGTTCAAAGCATCATTGCGAGCTTCTCAAAGTGGTCGGCGTCAGAGTATATGATCATCAGTGAGAAGAATACCAACAGCCACATTCGAGCAGTCGTCCAAAATCTAGCACATAACGACCACTCCATGTACCCTCTGCTTGGAGTGCGACTTCCAATTCGTATGGCGTAATTATTGGTCGATAAAATTCCTGTACCGCAGTTTAGGGACAACCAATACGATCAAGGCACCTGATAAACGTACTTTGGACTCGATAACACTGTTCTCTGGACAGGCTGCCAACACGAAGCACTCAATCTCCATAAAGTTGCCCAGCTTTGCAGGATTCAACTTGCCGACACTGATCGTGTAGCTCTTCTTCTGTGCTTTCACAAGAATCTTGCGAAGATGGGATATGAGAGGCAAATAAGACGCTGTCAAACATTCGTCAGGTGAAGGCGATCGTGGGGTGCAAGTACTGACCGACACCGAGCGTGCCCACAAGGATACCAAACACGTCGGCATCGCGTGCTTTCTGAACGGCAGCAAAACGCCGCATAAGCAACCTGTTTGTTCGCTCTGACTCTAGTCTCGAGGATTTCGTGATCGGATTGTATGAGTAAACCTGTCGGACAGTCGTGAGCTAGTATAGAAATCGTCAACCAGCCAAGCTTACCTCACTTGAGGAATGCGTCATCAGCAGGTTTGTGAGGGTAAGACTTTCTTCACCGATGTATATGATAATGTTAGCATCCTCGTCGATCCTGGACTGGCTATCCGACGATGCAGGTGCTTTGGTTTCATTGCCGCGCTCTGAAGGGTTTGATACTGGTGCTGGGTCGACCCAGGTCGGAATCTCATGATACAAAACGGATAGCCCGATTTTATCCCGAAGCAGTTTCACAACGTTGCCTACAAGTTCACTGTACACCTTCGATTCGCACAGATGGAACCTTGAAACTCACCCGCCTGGTACGTGTACCCGACCTCGTGTCGAACCAGGAGAGTCTCGGTCACCGTTTCACCCGCGTCAGGCATGCTAGCGAAAACCTTGCTGAGTTGTTCGACGCAATCCTCGGCATCAATCGGTTTGCGACCAAAGACGTAGACGACGGGTAGGCGAGACGTTCTGCTCCAGTCTCGTCCGCATTAGATCGAAAGAGCAAAATGTAGAACGCACTTGCTCATGCACGCATGGCCATAATGAACCATCAAGTCGGCATCGACGTGCTGGGCAGCGACCTCGTCGACACAGCAACTAAGTTATCGCACGTTTTTGAGTGTGAAGCAGTCACAAGACAGGACGTATCTCACTTGCCGTAGGACGTGTCTGCCAAAACGTACAGATCGTGTCCTTGGCCCACGTTGCGTTTGAGCAAGCGATAGATGGGAACAGCGTCGTGCAAGAGTTCATCTGGGAACTGAAGCGCTACCTGTAGCAATACTGTGTCGATGGAGAAACGGAGAGGAATGGTGTGAACTTTGGCTGACCCTCTTGTAATCTCCCTTGACGATGATCTCTGCTGTCCGTTCGATCTCGTAAAATTCTGCGACACTGGTGGATTCTAGGCGCTGCGCAGACACGCTGGATGTGACATCGATCGAGCGCGTTATCGCCTCTTCACCAGACGCAGCGAACGCAGTGGAAGGAGGTTGTTGTTCTGCCGACATTCGAGTCTGACTCATAGTCACAATTGAACCCCTCTGAGACTCAAAGTGCTACCACACCATGCAACTCACGCTCTCCTCAGAATCCGTGCGCAACGCCGTCTTCACCAATGAAAGCGGTCAAGTATTGTACAAGACAACCCATCCTCATCATATCGGCATGGGGACGACGACGATTCACAAGATCAAACCAAACGATGACCCTATGGACATGCGCGACCAATTCGACGTGATTGGCGAGATCGAATGGCATCTGATTGGATCATCGACGTTTCGTCTCAACGGTCAGGACGTGCAATCCAACGAGTTTCTTCCATCGCACGGGATATTGGGACGGTTCGCCTTGTCCTCGTCTGAACTTTTTTCGAGTTTTTACGCTCACTGTTCTCTGCAGAAAACGCACATTTACTGGACCGAATGGTTGTCCGTATAGGTGGGATATGGTGTTTGAGGCAGTAGTGGTGCGTATTCCGACTCAGCTGACCTAGTTTGTTTTGGTGCCAAGCCCCTACATACTTTTTGCAGCTGTCACGAAACGATGTGTCGCGAGCTGAGCTCGCTCGATACCATAGAGGTTCACTGGGCATTGTTGGTCCCAAACGCAAGCCACAACTTGACGTCGATCCTGCCGTGGAGCATATGCTCGACTTGATCGTACTCACTTTTGTGTACGTCGAGAAAATTCGTATGGATAAGGACAGGGAGACCACCGTACCATGAGATGCTTGTGAGACTGACGTATACTGTTCCATGGATTTTTACTCATTTCTGCAGACATACAAAGATGCAGGCTGATACTGTACTTTTATCGTAGGTCCATACACCATGAATGAACATGATTCCAAACCAGAGCTACGGCGGCGGTCGTGATTTGGCATGGAACTAGATGATCGGTATGTCCCACATGACACCAAGAAATACGAAACAGAGATATTGCAGGTCCTGGGCTAGATATACTCAGCCCGTTGTCTATTGAGAAGCCGAATATCGATCTAGCCTGACAGGTTGGATCATACTGCCAGGCCGACACCAAGCAGTCCCTGCGAGTCAGTCACCCTTCCCTCGCTGCCAAAATGATGTCCCGAGGCACTCATCCGTTCGGACATCTGGTTTCTCGAGGGAACCTTCATCCTTGTCGCTGGATCTGCCACATTCAAAGTGCACCGGGGCCAGCTTGAGCGGCACTCCGAGGTGTTCAAGGATATGTTCCTAGTGAGACGGGTTGGTGTCAGGCCCTCGAGGCAGGGCATCCGTCTCCGACGAGGAGCGTTGAACGAGGAGGGGAACAAAATGGTGGACGGCTCTCCAACGATGGACATCCATGATTGTCTGTTGGACGTCTATCACTTGCTGGTGGCTCTCTATGGCGGCTTGTATGTCTTTCTCCTGCCTCTATGTCTCCTTTCCGCCGTATGCTGAACCCGCATGCACGCGACTTTTCGACACTGTCCAGCGTGCTCCGTCTATTCACGAAATACTTCGTCGAGCACTCCGGTACCCAATGTCTCATCTACGACTGGCCTACCACACTCACAGACTGGGACAGACGAGAGGTAGCAGCGACGGATACCAATGGCAGCACCTTCAGGTCGCATAGACGGAATCTTGAAACTTAACAATCTTGGCTACCGTTTCAGTTGCGCCAGGTACTCTACCTTCTCTGCCACTGATCGATGAGTATACAGACACTCTAATATGGCTTTTCAGGAGGCGAGGGGCGTGGGTTCTTCTTAGGCGTGCTGGCCAGCCTACTAGTCGCGGAAGTGACTAAAGGAATGAATGGAATCAGTTGAGTAGGAATGAGACTATATGGAATAAATATAGACTGTACTATTGTGGATAAAGAGTGTATGGAAAGAAATCTTACCTCCAGTCGAGTACTAGGAATGAGACAGGTGAATGAACATGAAGCGGTGTCCAAAAATGGTAAGCTAGCATTGGCATACACTTGGTTGAATACGACACGGTCCCCTCCAACATAGTCTCTCTTGATGATGACCTCTGCTGTTCGTTCGATCTCGTAGAATTTGGCGACATTGGAGCACCCTGGGCGCCGCGCAGACGATATCTGTCGAACGCGTCATCGCCTCTTTGCCAGAAACAGCGAGCGCAAGCTGTTCTGCCGACATTCGAGATTCAGGGTACCATTATTGGATGTCACGGTTGGAGCCCTCTCCCAAAGTGTTATGCGACTCACGCTCTCCTCAGAATCCGTGCGCAATGCCGTCTTCACCAATGAGAGTGGTCAAGTATTGTACAAGACAACCCATCCCCACCACATCGGCATGGGGACGACAACGATTTACAAGATCAAACCAAACGATGACCCTATGGACATGCGCGACCAATTCGACGTGATTGGCGAGATCGAATGGCATCTGATTGGATCATCGACGTTTCGTCTCAACGGTCAGGAAATGCAATCTAACGAGTTTCTTCCTTCGCGCGGGATTTTTGGACGGTTCGTCTTGTCCTCATCCGAACCTTTCTTCACAATTTCCGATTCTTCGTTCTCTACAGAAGGCGCACATTTACTGGGCCGGACGGTTGTTCGTATGGGTGGAACATGGTATTCACTAAGGCAGTAGTGGTGCGTACGCAGACCCAGTTTGATGGTTGTTTTGGTGCCGAGTTCCTACTGTATACCGCTATCACGAGACGATGAGTCGCGGGCTGAGCTCGTTCGATACCATAAAGGTTCACTGGGGATTGTTGGTCCCAAACACAAGCCACGACTTGATGTCGATCCTGGCGTGGAGCATATACTCGACCTGATCGTGCTCACTTTTGTGTACGTCGAGAAAATTCGTACGGATAAGGATTGGGAGAATACCGGACCATGAGATACTTGTGAAAACGACGTATACCAGTGTTCTGTGGATCATTACTCATTTCTGCAGACATACGAAGACGCAGACTGATCAATATTGTACTTGTAGGTCCATACATCATCAATGATCAGACGGGATTCAGTTCTACGACGGCAGTCGTGATGGATCGGTACGCCCTATACGATACCAAGAAATACGAAACAGAGACGACGACAGACGCAACCCCATTCTCTGTGGTTAAGGTTGAGTTCTGTATTGGCGTCAAATTTTAGGTCTTTGGACTGCGCCTGACGTCTGGCAAAGGGAGAAAAAGAAATGGAATTCCATGTGGAACTTTACACATCCAGGTTGGGAGTACAACTACAAACTATACGTGCTACGAGGATATACAAGGCTCGAGTATAAATGGGTCTTTATCATATTAGTGACACATCAGGTAGACCTTCCATAAGGCGGCTCGGCACAAATAACCTCGTCCACCCGCTTCTTCAGCCATTCCAGCACATCCGGTCCCACCGATGCACAATCGTACAACTCAATATGCCGGAGCTTTGAAGGTGTTACACCGTGCACTATCGTAGCAGTCCCCGTCTCTGGATTGCGCGCCTCGATAAGCTGCACAAGTTTCGCGATCCCATCCGGATGCGTATGACAACTCTTCATTGTCACTGTTTTCAGATTGGGGCACATCCAATGTGCCTGCTCGTCCTCGGGCGTTCCCAATGCTACTAGAAAAGGTTCGAGCGGTGTCCCCTCAACGTTCAGCGTGTGAAGGTGATTCATCTCCGCCAAAAAATTCCACACAATAACAATGCCTCCAGGTCCATAATAAAGTGTAGAATTGTTCGCGTTCCCGTATGACACCGACAGCTGCGTAACAGGAGGATTGTTAGATCTCTGCAGCAAATCCGTGATGACGTCCTCGATCGTGTCCCGCGCTTCAATGTCCAGGCTGAGCACGTCCAACGCGGGGAGGACGAGGGCGTCAGTGAGCGTCGACATGTGGTAATGCCCCCCAAAAGTGAGTTCGCGAAGCTTTGGTAGACATATAGTGTGCAGCGGAAGGATGGCCGGCACGACAACGGCAAAGTGCAGTGTGAGGGATTCAAGATTTTGGTTACTTGAAATAATGTGTAAGATCCGATCTAGTGGTAGATGATTGGATGGGAGTGACCGAAGGTTAAGAGTGTGCAAGTCCGCCTTGAACATAGGAGAGGACCACTTGAATGGTACATGATGCAGCATAAGGGACTGCAGCTGCGATAACGCCAAGGTGGTTGACGGAGTGATGCAGGGAAGCCAGGCCCATTCTGTAGCGTAAATCGTCTCTGCACATGAAATTTCAAATTCTCTGAGCATGGGAGCGTCGCCTACATCACACAATTAGATACAAATTCTCAATGAAATGCGTAATTCGCACCATTGATGGACTTGAGCGCAGATATCGAGGGAAATTGCCTGTCGAAGCGGAAGACAAACCGTTGCCACCGGTGCATCTGCTCAATCAAGTAAAAGATCGCAATATGTCCCCAATGCGTGTTGCGCTGAACTTGCGGAGAACTTCGCGAGGAAGGGGGAGGAGGGGATGCCCCCCAGGTATCATGGTGAGACGGTGACGGGGGGACGATGAGCGGTGTCTGTGCTCGTGGCAAAAGAATGGCAGTGCCTGGCGGAGGATGCGGTAGGACATAGTGCGTCGGTGGGCTGGGTGGGGGTGGGATCCAATGTGTAGGGGATGATGCTCGAATACGACTAGAAGGTTCTGACGAACTACAGCTTACTCGGAGGTAGATTTCGATGTCCAGGGGAACCTTGTCACCGGATCGCTCGAGCCAGAGGCGAATGGTGTCGGGAGACGCGCTTTGGTTGGTCACGAGACGTATCTGGGCAGAGAGGTCAGATGAAACAATCCAAATGACGAGAGAACGAATGCGGATGGCATGCGGGGATATGGGCCACGACACATGGCTCATAGAGGGAACATGGAGCGTGGCAGATCAAACAACTCGAGGAGGCATTTGCCACAAGATATATCAGTTGGTAAGAAGGTGGATGGAAAACACGTTTTTATCGATAACATATTCAAGCGCCAATAAGGATGGGGGGAATAAGAGACACAACCAGACCTGATGCGTGCCAGAGAGAATACCTCGCTCACCTTGGACCATAATTTAGGTATTGATAGAGCCAGTCTACGCCATAGGACGCAAACGGAGGCGAGGATCCAAGCACAGCAAGGGTGGTTGTTGAAATCGAACATAAAGATATGGCGGAGGAGTTTGTGGGGTAGTCGCCGTATGGGCGAAATATACGCCGCGTGTGCTTTACTTTCTTTTCCAATGCGTGTTGCTCGCGTTGCATCTCTCGAATCGTACGCTTCTTGTCGACGATGATCTGTGCGAGGGCATCCTCCGCTGCGCTAATCTGCTCTGAGAGTTGCGAGAGCTCTTGACGTTGCATCTGGAGAGCTCTACGGGCGTCCGAGACGCTTGCTTCTGTTGGAGGTTCTGGATATGTGATGGGGTCCATGGGGTGTCGCGAGAGTCGAGGGGGAAGAGGAGAAGATGAGTGAACAAAGCCGACACCCTACAGCAGGGGATTTTTACAAGCTGTGCCGGGCACAGCTTGTTTGACAATTCATTTCATTCTCTCCCTTTGCCCGACGTCAGAGCGCAGTACAAAGACCTAAAATTCGACGCCAATACGGAACTCAACCTTAACCAGAGAATGAGGTTGCGTCCGTCGATGTCAGTGAGGTCGAGACTGCCTTACCGCTGTGGCTGTCCAGTGGCTGTCCGAGTTACTGTATCCCGGCCTTCATGGTGATTGCCGTTCGTTCGATCTCGCAGCACCTGGGCGCTGCGCGGACTCCACGCTGGATGGTGATATCTGTCGCGTGCGTCATCGCCTCTTCGCAGTTGGAGCGGGCTGTTCTGCCCACATGATTCAAGTCTGACCACAGTTTAATCCCTCTCTCATTGAAGTGCTGCCACACCATGCAACTCACGCTTTCCTCAGAATCCGTGCGCAACGCCATCTTCACCAATGAAAGCGGTCAAGTATTGTACAAGACGACCCATCCCTACCACTTCGGCATAGGGATGACGACGATTCACAAGATCAAGCCAAACGATGACCCTATGGACATGCGCGACCAATTCGACGTGATTGGCGAGATCAAATGGCATGTAATTGGATCATCAACGTTTCGTCTCAACGGTCAGGAAATGCAATTCAGCGAGTTTCTTCCTCCACACGGAATATTGGGACGGTTCGATTTGTCCTTATTCGAGCTGTTTTAAAAAACGTTACCGACTCCGTCCTCTACAGAAAGCGTACATTTACTGGGCCGGACGGTTGTCCGTATAGGTGGGACATGCCATTTGAGACAGTAGTGGTGCGTATGCCGACCCACTGTGACTGTCGTTTTGGTGCCGAGTTCCTACTTTTTGCAGCTGTCACGAGACGATGAGTCGCGAGCTGAGCTCGCTCGATACCATAGAGGTTCACTGGGCATTATTGGTCCCAAACGCAAGCCACGACTCGACGTCGATCCTGCCGCGGAGCATATGCTCGACCTGATCGTACTCACTTTTGTGTACATGGAGAAAGTCCGTATGGATAAGGATGGGGAGAGTCAATATACCGTACCATGAGATGCTTGTGAGACTGACGTATACTGTTCCATGGACTTTTACTCATTTCTGCAGACATACAAAGACGCAGTCTGATATTGTGCTTTCAATGCAAGTCCATACACCATGGGTGAACATGATTCCAAACCAGAGCTACGGCGGCGGCGGCGATTTGGCATGGAACTAGATGATCGGTACGTCCCACTTGACACCAAGAAATACGAAACAGAGATATTGCAGGTCCTGGGTTAGAAATACTCACCCCATCGGCTCTATTAAGATATCAATCTCGCCTGACAGGTTGGATCATGCCGGCAGGAATGTGTTGCCGCTAGGCTGACACCAAGCAGTCTCGGCGAGTCAGCCTCCCTCTTCTATCTACGATTTATCCATTTCTCTTCTCTTTCTCCCCTCCCTCCTCGCCCCGTTTCCCTTTGAGCAATGCGGGTGTTTCCCGACCCGCTCACATGCAGTACGGGACGCTTTCTTCCCTCACTGAATGTCCCGAAGGCTCTCATCCGGTCGGACATCTGGTTTCCGGACGGGAACGTGGTCCTCGTCGCAGGATCTGCCACATTCAAAGTGCACCGGGGCCAGCTTGAGCGGCACTCCGAGGTGTTCAAGGATATGTTCCTGGTGGGACGGGCTGGTGTTAGACCCTCGAGGCAAGGCACGTCCCTCTCTGACAAGGAGACTTTGAACGAGGAGGGGAACAAAATGGTGGAGGGCTGCCCAACGGTGGACATCTATGATTGTCCGTCAGACGTCCATCACCTACTGGTGGCCCTCTACGACGGCTTGTACATCCTTTTCCCTACGTCCTTTCCACCATATCCTGACTTGATCCTGTACTAGCTACTTCCCCAAACCGCACGCACGCGATTTTTCGGCGCTTTCCAGCGTGCTCCGTCTATCCACGAAATACTTCATCGAACACCTGCGCGCCCAATGCCTCGCGCGGCTGGTCCACGACTGGCCTACCACACTCGCAGACTGGGACAGACGAGAGGCAGCAGCGACGGATGTCAACGGCCGTTACACCCCCCGCGACGCATATGCACACCCAGTCCTCGCCATCAACCTCGCCCTCGAGCTCGGCATACCCGAAGTTCTCTCTAGCGCATTCTACGACCTCTCACGCTACGGACCGAGCAGGATCCTCGCCGGTGCACGCGCCCCACCGCCCGTCTTCGCAGCTCCAGACCCGTGCGCCTCGCGTTCGGCCGAGGACTTTTTCGGTGCCACCCGAAGGCGCCAATCCCCCGATCAGCCACAGGGAGACGGCGGTGGCACGTCCCCTATGATCCATCTCTCGCACGACAGTCTAATACGGACGCTTCGCGGCCGCGAGCTCGCGCAGCTCTACATCTCGACGTTCCTCGCGCGCGCGCTCGAGCACCATCCCTCGGCTGCGTGTCTCTACTCGACGCGGGCTGCGGCTGCCTCATCGGGCGGTGTGGGTGTGATGCACCCGGGAGGCACGTCTACATCCACATCTACGTCTGCGTCCACGTCCACGACTGCGTCGGCATCGACATCAGCATCGGCGTCGGCGTCCAGATCTGCACATTGCACAGAGTCGTTTTATTTCATCCATCTCAACGTGTTGCGGAGCGTCGGCGGTATCGCGTGTGGCCGGGACGCCGACCCGCTGTACACGCTCGTCCAAGCGGCCGAGATGGTCGAGCGCAAGGACTTTTCAGACGGCGTACGGACGTGCGGGTTGAAGATGTGTGGGGTGTGTAAGCGGGAGTGGAAGGGAGAGGTAGGGCGTGCGCGCGAGGAGGTGTGGGGGTTGATTCCGGTGTGGTTTGGGCTCCGAGATGGGGGTGTGGTTGAGCATGGGACCGCGTCCGTGGGAGAGATGGATCAAGACCTCGGGGATGGGGAAATGCTCGAGGACGGCGAGGATGTGGATGTAGATATCAACGTGGACGAGCTGGAGGAGTGATTCATCAAGTGGGGGGTTGTTTTCAAGATGCTTTCTTTTCCATCTGCGCCTACATGGCCATTGTATCTTTATGTATATCCGGTTGTTCAGTTGTATCTAGTCGTTGCTTTCAAGAATTCTCTGCACAAGAGCCAGGGGTTTGTTGGTCCGCCATCCGTGACAGAGACTGCACATTGCATGTAGATACAAAAAGGTGTGGAGTGGACGTAGATAGCGAGACATGATATCTGAACAGCGAGGGAATAAGACACCTTGCACCAGCCAGTTCATTCCTCCCCAATTTTTGGTGCTAGATAGTATTTTATGACCCCTTGTCCGAACTTGTATGATACCTGGACAAAGAAGACAAGGTCAATACATGCTCAGTCGCCGCTCGACTCACGTATACTCACGAGAAGGGGAACATCATTACTCATCATAAGCTGTACTGTGCTCGAAAGCGATGAACTCTTGGAGAAATTGACAAGGTACTTCAAACTGAATGTCAGAGAAACATGTTGATTCATCTCAACGAATACGCCGCCGTCTGAAGGTACTTCTTCGGACTTCTTGGCCTTTTTAGATGGCTGGCCATTCTACAAGTGGACATGATACACGGAACAAAAACACAGGGGAGTAACTCACCTTCGACGGAGCCTTTTTCCTCTTCTTGTTTTTCTTCTTCGTTTCTTCCTCTTCTTGTTCCTCTTCTTCTTGTTCCTCCTCACCTTCGTCATCTGATTTTGATTTGAACTCCCCATCGTCGTCGTCATCGCCGTTCATTTCAACGTCCCCATCCTTCTCTTCCTTCTTAACCTTTTCCTTCTTGGTTTTCTTTTTCTTGGGTTTGTCATCCTCCTCCTCTTCGTCCTCGGCCTCCTCTTCCTTGACCTCTTCATCGTCCTTGCCATAACTTTCATACTTTTCTCTCGCGGCTTCGGTTTGCTTCAACAATATGCTCCCATTAGCCGCCTCGCCATCGCTCGCGAACCGTACACCCTCCTTCGAGACCTCGATACGGACGGACTCGCCAAGGAGAGAAAGATCCCGGACTATGCGGGTGAATTCTGCCGAAGGCATCGTAACGCGTGCGTCGTAGTCTGTGTCGGGGATACCAAGGTTTTCCGAGTCGATGTCCATAAGTTTCATATCATATTCAGCGATCCTGTCCGAATCTAAGGACAAGACGTGAGTGAATGCAATGGGCTGAAAGAGAGAGAAGATAGATATGTACTCTTTGCTTCGTAGACGAGGTTCAATACGTCGACATCGTCAGTAGCTTTGATTGTACATATGTCGTCGTCTTTCGCGCATTTCAGCACTTTGGTCAGGGAGTTCAGGTTGACGCCTAGGGGCATGGGACGGTCGCAGCGGAACTTTTTGAAACCAGATGCCTCGAGGTTAACGGCGACAAGGGCGACATGGGAGTTGTCCATTGCTTGGAGATTCTTCATGAAGATCAGAGTGAGATTTGGTGCTTTGAGAGTGGAGACGTACGATTCCCTCCTCATTACACTCGAAATTGGCATCTGTCACGAGCTCTTTGATAGCTAAACAAAGGCGAGGTAAGCATGGTAACTCGTTGGTTTACGACGAGGTGCATACAGTCTAGCAAGCGCTTCAAGAGGGCGGCTTCTTCGAGCTTGGCCTCGAGCATGACGGGCGAGATCGTGGGACGGGGAAAAGGAGGAGCGCGTTCAACGAGACGCGTTGAGCTCGTTTTTGAAGCGGAGTTGTCACACACGTGACGTCACGCGTAACGTGACGTGCTCTTGGAGATGAGTAAATATTGTGCTCGTCGTCGCGGACGACGACGGCGACGAGGAGGAGGGACTACTGGACAATGCGCGGTCGCTGTGATGGTCGACATCGGCAATGATGATACTGGTCTGGTTGTGAATGCATGGTCTGGACTGTGATCGGGAATCGCCGTATACGCTTTGCCTTTTGTTTCATGGACTCTAACATTATCCACACAACGACGCTTTGAGTTCTTCCCGGCTGGCTTTCCGGTTCTCTTCTCTTTACCACCATC
The DNA here is from genome assembly GCA_038093095.1 of Boletus insuetus. NCBI lineage: Eukaryota > Fungi > Basidiomycota > Agaricomycetes > Boletales > Boletaceae > Boletus > Boletus insuetus. Next base: position 235 of record JBBPRQ010000327.1, on the reverse strand, counting down.
ATGCAGTTCCAACTCACCACCGACAGAGGAAAGCTCCGCATGGAAAAGCTCAGACAGCTCGAGCTCGAGCAGCTCCAGTGGGAGCAAGAAGCGCTTGTCATGCCAGAGGTACGACCAGCCCCATTTATCTCTGCCGATTCACGCAACCACCAACAGGACCTCAACCGCGCACTCTTTCTCTCCTTCGAGTCTGTCAAGACAGAATTCAGCGACCTCGACGGCCTTTCCTGGTCTC
>JBBPRQ010000326.1:0-34828 GCA_038093095.1 Boletus insuetus | reverse complement strand
CCCGAGTGCGAGACCTGGTGCTGTAGGGAGGACTTGAACTGGTGTGCGGGGCTAGTCGTCCAGCCCACCCTAGGCTCAAGGGAGCTAGCCGAGCTGTCCCGCGAATGCGAATGGGACAGTGAGACCATCGTGCGGTCGCATCCACCCAACCCCAGCCCATGCAACGTCTGCACCGGTTATGTTGACCTACCAGCCCGGGGTTGGGCCATATGCAGCAATAGTATAAGTGACATGCAACCTGATCGCTGTCCTTACCAAACTCCGTTTATGACAGATCATCATCTGTGTGGTGCCCACTGCCCCGACTGCGTCGAAATGAGTCCGGGGTGCCGTTGTGCTTGCGGGCGCTGCTGGCTCTGCGCCATGTGTTTTGCCGTCGGAAATAAGTCCGTCGAATATCCCTATCTCATAACCTGCCCTCGTTGTGGCGTTGGGTATTGCACCCGTCCTGGACCGATCCCACCGTGCGGCAATGAGATCGAAATATGCAGAGGCTGCAAGGGAGTCATACTCTGCAACGACTGTCAAGAAGAGGAACAGCTCCCTGGACACGTTCAAACCACACACCAACTTCCGAACCAGGTGGTCTTTACCGAACAGTGCGGTTTTTGCGAAGTATGGAGTTGCGGCGACTGCTGTGCTTCCTCGGGGACGGGGAGGTGTTTTCATTGCATCGAATGGTTTTGCCATGCATGCCTCGTCGAACCGGGATGTGACGTCTTGAAATTGTGTGCTTTGTGCGGCGGGCCCGTCTGCAGGTACTGCATGATGAACGACCAGGGCTGTCCCGGCGTTACGGCTGTAAGTGTTCGGTATCCCCGAATGCAGCTGGATCGTTGACGTTCTTCCGCAGGCGTGGATCATGATGCCACCGCTGCATCCAAACAATCTCAGAAGACCTTGAATGATCGCGATGGATCACAACAACACGAATACAGCAAGGTGTTGTATTACCGTTGCACTGCTACGCGATGGTGAAGGACGGGCAGTGCAATGGATTTTAAATATGTACATTGTTTCGAGGCGAATGGAAATGAATTTCTTTTTGGCAAAGTGAAGCTCAGTGGGGACCGGATAACTGTTCCGACGATCGATTCAGAGCCACTATTCACATACACACGATGCGGTCAATGAAAGCCTGAGGCAACTGAAGAAAAGCTTGGAACGGATCACCCAAAGTTTGCATGACGGTTTGACCTGCCAGTACCAGGCCTGCAGGGGAATCCGACTATTGCCCTACTCTGATCTATGTAGATTATCTGCGTCGTGGGTCAGTCAGAAGGAATTTCAAAAGAGGGGCCGCCGTTCGGACTCCTGGACCAGATGCAGGGACGAGAATCGTGACATGCGACCTGCCGCTGAAGAGACAGCCCAGTACGACCCTGTACCCACTCGTATGATTCGCTGAACATGCGTGTCAGCATGCATGTCAGCATGCATGTCAGGGCTATCTCCCAGTCGACGTGCCGAATACAACACGAAGCATCCACCTGCGTTGTAAGAAGGAATCGATCATCACTCCGTCACCGTACGGGCCGAGTTCACGACAGGATGAACATGAATTGAATTTCCTAAAGAGAAAGAGGGGAAAATTGGGAACGCATGCTAGTCCAGCCTGGTGTGTACAGTCTAAGCCAGGGTATGATAATGTATAATACACGTCGAAAGTCGAAACACTGTTTTGATCCCCGTCTCTGGCTCCTATAACCCACGTATATAGTACTGATTTCGAGGCCGACACCGACACCGATCGCTGTGTCGTGGCACGGTTATTCAGGTCGGACGTTGATCTCTGGACTTGTCATGTCGTCCGCTTTCGGAACGACAACGATCGCAGTCATGAGCGCCGAAAACGCCAACATCAACGAACTTGCAGAAAGGACGGCGTTTCGGGCAGACGAGACACCCGTCATGAGAGACACCACGACAAAGATGTTCAGCGGGACGCGAAACAGTGCCGAGAGCTGAAAAGAGGGAACAACATGAGTGGGGACTGAGATATGAACGATTCGAGAAGGGGTGGGGAATCGTGAACCAAGACACTGACCGTGGCGCGATGTTCGTTAGAGATTAGAGTCCCTCTCAGCATCCCTTGTATGGGGTAGTACATGCCGACACACGCTTCAAAGGCGCAGAATGCCCAAAAACGCACTACCTCGCTCTTTGAGCGTGTGCTGAGTGCTAGTGCCAACGCACTCACAGCACAAACGAGGCTGCTTAGCTTGGCATGGAGGGTCAAGGAGGATTCGCTATGCTTCCCGAGTGGGGGAGGGGGGATATATGAAGTGATGGCGGTATACAGGAGCGAGCCAAGCATCATGGAGACCATGAACGAAGAGAATATATATCCAAGGGGGAGGGCCGTCGCAGGGGATGTAGAATTGGCCTCTTGCAACGAAGGCACCCAGACAAACACGAAGAGATACATCGAGCCTTCAAAACACGTCTGAATCAAGCCGATCGCCAACAAGATAGGATCTGCGAATGTGCGTCGAGTTCACCAAATTTGTCAGTGCGTAGGCTGACCACTGGAGACGATATTCACCATTGCGCACAATTTTCCATGCTTTTCCGAGACGTCTCGACTGGAGTGGATCGACGCTCGTGACTGTCATGCCACCTCTACCTCCATAGTTCTCTACCCACATGGATTTGATCACGAAATACGCAAGGACGAGTAAACTTCCGCTGGCAATGAAAGGCGATGCAAACGATTTCGTGAATGATACCAATTGGTTGCTCACTACGCCGGCGCCTGTAGCGACAAATCCGTTAACGAGCGTCGCACGACCAAAAATGGTCGAGAGATCGGAAGACGGAATCGTCAGAGAATTGGCTGAGGAAACCAACCAGGACTCGAAGGCGGAGTAGAGGATGGACGTGGATATCCCGGCCGTGAGACGTCCCAGGAACAGAACGGGGAGGTAGGGTACATTGATACAAAGGCATGCAAAGGTGTAGGTGATGCAGAATACCAAACACAACCTCTTGCGACCACTGACGAAGTATTTAACCCCTGGGATTCATCGAAAGAAGAGTAAACGTACTGTTGGTCCGCCCACACACCAACCAATGGAGCGGTAAGACCTGCGGACATGAAGCCAGTGACAAACAAGATAGCGACCATCCGCTCGGGCATCCCGTACTGCTCACGGTATAGGGAGTAGACGTATGGGCCCTGAAGCCAGTCAGCACCTAATGGCGCCAAGCAGGGAATGGAAAGACGTCAGCTTGCTGCATCTAGGTCTCGAGATCTAACCCACCCATGACAATGGCATAAACCAGTAGATATTGCCGAGTCAACTTGGCGAGTGCGTTCGCGGGAACTATATTCCCGCCGTTCTCGAGGAGATCTGCATGGGAGTCCTTTGCTGCGGTTGCTGCCGCACGTTTCCGAGAAGCTGCGTGACGTTCGAGAAGGAGGAAGACCAAACAAGAGGAGACGAGCAGAATTAACTGCAGCTCATAAAATGAGGTCATCTCACTACACCGCTCCCAGTACCGATCGAACGTCGTGCTGCAGTACTCCCTCGTCGTTCAGTGCGTGCCCCGAAAAGAAACAACGACAAGTCGCACTCACTATCGGATGTATTCTCTTAGCGAGCTACCGCGGAAGTTTGTTCGGCGTTTGAATTTGACTGTTTTAGTCAGTGAGACGGTTCGCACAACCTTGACTCCAATTCGAGTTGCGTTTGGGTTCAAATTGTCATTCTCACCACGGCTTTGTTGACCTAGCCGACGACGAAGAGGGCAATAGTGACAACACGGGTGGAGCAGCCAGTGCAGTGGCTGCCAATTATTACTTCGACCCCACGAGTTACGGTGTTAAGGTGGCCTTTCTTATCCTTGTTAAACGTTTCCCGAACGCTAATTTAGATACATAGGCTCTGGATCCCAGGGGCAACCTTATCTCTGCAAAAGTACGACATTGTGCACAAGATCATCATGGTCCTCGTCGCCGTTGTCTTTGTGTCTTTCATCCCTTTCGTGTTATAATGACGAAACCTCGGTTGTAGTTCGCATCGCGACATCATACTTGCAAAACCGTCATGGCAGTTCGCGCCTTGGTACCCTTCGCGATTATCAATTAAACCCATGAGCATTTTCTTCCTGTCCCCTAAGCCCTACCTCGTTCCTGGTCATTGCAGCCCTTTGGTCCTACTGCATGTACTCGCTCACATCGGACGGCGGGCATCACATCAGTGTGACTAGTCTTTACAGGATGCTCTGGCGCAGAACTTGTAGATTTATTGCTCTCATTTGCAGTGCTGCTGGGAATTTGATGTCACTTATGAATGCTCAAACGATGAAACCAGGCTAGCAAGTTGTCACCTGTGAATCGAATGATATGAACAACTCGACGATGTGTCATGGATGCCTAGGCTCAAAGGAGCTCGACCCGAACGTCCATGTCTATACTCTGCCATGTCAAATATCGTCTTCAACGTGCACCCAGGCATGCTCAGTTGTATCGTTTCTACCCACCATATTCCATCTAATCCATTTGTCAAACAGGGAGGACAATAAGGTAAATGGTGATTCTTCAAATGAACTAACAAACGCTCAAAACGATTGTAGAGCGAACACAGGGGTCCCGGAGAAGAAGTATCTATGATCTAGTAGCTACAGACGATGCTCATCTTATGCCATGATATGACAACTACAGCCTTGAGAAGACAGATGGATATAGCGAATGAAAACAGCTTGAAAGTCCGCAACGATAGGGTGAGAGATGTGCGAGAGAGTGTCCACAACGATGATACAGTGCGAAAGCAATTGATCGAAAGGGAGATGAAAATAGCGGATGTCCATCCACGAAGTCCGAGTGAGAATCAGGCGCGACGCGCCGCAATAGATGAGAAATAGAATATAGCCATCAGCCCAAGGGGCGATGGCGCACCCAGGTCCCAATTATTGGAACCTGAAATCTGATCATCAATCATGATACAGTAGTGAGGATCAGGGAGGATAGTTGGCACATGCTCACGCCCTCGGCACAAAATGTACCTCCCACCGATCCTGTCCATCTCTGGACATGGACAAGCCCGCAAAGAAGACGTTTGGCCCGAGGAAATCAATCCTCTTCACGCCCTGCGCAAATTCGCGCGGGTCAACATGCGTCCGGGCTCTGAAATACTCAGAGGCAGCAGCAGAGATACTGACCATAGCACCCATCTCCGCAGGAGATACGCTGCGATTAAGGACGTCGCGGATGCGTACGAGCACGTCGTATACGCTTACGCCGCGTTCATTCCGCACCTCGATCGTAGACCAAGGTGGGAGTGAGGGGATGCTTAGCACGAGGAAAGTGCGAGCAGGGTGTACAGCTGGCTGCTGGAGCAGATTGGGTGCGCAGCCTGGTTTGAATTGGATGCATTGTACATCTCTAGTCACGTTGTAATACAGTTGAGGAACACCCGTCCATGATAAGAGGGGGTTAACGGAAATAATACAGGAGGGGCTCTCAAAAGAGGATGGATCTGGGAACGACATGAACAAAAAAGACAAGGGCGGAATTAAAAAGGACATACAGTGGGAGCTTGATGATGATGTAGGGTATGGTGTAGAATTAGGGTGGGGCAAGGACACCGTGCGAAGTTGCGGGGCACCGGGCATGGGACCGGGCGAGGCCGTTGGGTAGGAAGGAGCTGAGTGTGTGCTCGAGCGGGAGGTCCATGACTTGTATTGGGAACTAGAGGGATACATCGAGAGAGTCTGCGAGGGCGTCGGGAGAAGATAGAAAGCGTGTGCTGGGTGACTTGACGGCGACGGGGGGGCGGGGTCTTATACCCCGCCAGGCGTGTGCCCGGGAACTTACTTTGGTGGCGACCATCATGCGCGTGACCGAGAATATAACCAGATTCGGGCGAAGGGCGGGAGAGCGAACGTCGTGTGAAACGACGAGTAAACAACAATCCTGTCGCAGCTACTAAATCAGGAAGTGGCGTCGGGGCGCTATAACCTAAAAAGGAATGCGTCGGGGAAACAGTGGTGATGCGGCGCACAGGAAGCGTCGGGAGAAGCGGCGCAGCCAGCGCTTGATATCCATCGATGGCTTATCGCTGTCAACGTCGACGCGCTCATCGCCCACACAACGTCGCACGTTGTTCGCGACAGCGCGGTCTTCAGCACCCGCCCTTTCCTTTTTTGGCAGCCTATGAATAATAATTTTACGTCCGCTCGCTAGCGCTCAGTATGCTTCCTGCGCTCAACGCCTCATTTTGTTGACAGCTCGTCAACAACGGCCCACTTCTGTCCGCGCAGGTTGCGCAATGACCTGATACGGCCACATTTTCACTGCAGCGCAGGCCGAAAACCCCCATTTAGGGTGCAGAAGCTCACTCGGCGGCGCATTCAACATGGGGAGGTGGGTTCGCGAGTCCATTTCTCCCAATGGCGTAGGAATCGATGTTCTCGATCGTCACAAGACAGGATAACCTACTGCGGGCAACTTAGAGGCTACTCGAATAATAGGGCATCATCAACATGTGTATGTCAGCGCGGTGTATTCTCTCGGATTCATGGTAAACATTATCCTCATCCAATAAATTTTGAGTTTTCAAGGTTTCCTTCATTAGGAATCCAGGATATTATTATCTCATGCCGAGCTGGCAGGTATCAGCTTTGCGGGGTATGATCGTCGCTGACTATTAGTATGGAAATTCGTGCGTTGTGAATCATGCATCGTGCCGTATTATGACCGAGTTGCAAACTGCTGCCGATGCGGAATCTCAATGCTGGATAGCCCTGTGGCCGAGTTGTGGCCGTTTGGACTTGGTTTGATGACCAGCTTGTCCACGAGGTCAGGTCTAGTCACTCGCGGCTTTCGCTTCGATCCTTGCCAAGCTTAATTTGATCCATGCACAGTTGGAGCCTGCAGGCCGCAGGGTTCAGGTACGTTAATAACGCCTCTGGATAGTGCAAAATATCCTCATGGCTTTCTATTCAAATTTCAATTTCCAATTAACGCACAGCGTTTTGATGATCGCAGATGTTATCATAATCGTGGCATCAAGAGGGTGACCATTATCCAACGGTATATTCCATATCCAAAGAACGTGCTGACCCTCCGGCAAAGTTGCCCTCTGCCACGGTCACTATAGACAAATGCACTACTTGGCAAGCAGTGCCAGTTCCTATGATTCTTGATCGGATCGAGGCACGTTGACCTCTATTCTTGCTGTGACTCGGAATGCGAAGTTCTAGTGACACCGCAGTGAGGTTACTGGAAACAAACCTCTTCCGATTCAAGTTTCTATCACGACCAGTGACTAGGTTAAATCATCACACCATAAATGCCTTGGACTTTTGTATTTAAGGCCTACGCTTGCCTCGCAGTGTTTTTTTCGCAACTGCAATACCTCCCTCATCAATAACAACATTCTGCAGGACTCAATTCTAACATCGCCGATAATTACTCTCCATAGCATTCTATATCAACTTCCGATTCTCATAAAATGGAGCCACCGTAGGAGACGCTTTCCCAGTTGATCCCCACTCTACGCTCACTCGCGTTTCTCCAGTTTAACGGCCTTGCCTCTACCGGTTGACATAGATGATGTACCGGATCTCACTGAAACACTTCAAAACGTTGGGAGACGTGTTCTCGGAAGTGGTGCTTTTGGTACTGTGTATAGCACCATCTGCACACAGAACGGGGAGGTCAGCGCGTTCGCATCTATACTTGGATCAAAGCGCACCTATCCTCTGTCTTCAGGTTGCGGTCAAGGCGATAACCTTCCCTCGCGACGTTGACCCAACTGATAAAGATGAATTCGTGCGAGTGAGTCGACAATAGCTTTCTGTCGCACAGTTCGCTGACCTTCTGCGTAACTGTAGAAAATGAGGCGTGAACTTGGCATATGGAGAAGATTAGAGCACCCAAACATTGTCCCACTCCTGGGCAAGGCGAGGGGTGATGGATTCGCATCCGATCATCCCTGCATGGTTTCAATGTTGATGCCACGTGGAACCCTCCGCGAGTGCGTCAGTCGGTGTGACACACTTCTCCCTCTTTCTAGCCGCATCCGACTGGTGAGTGCAAGTCGTTCGGGGATCGACACTCAGTTTACGATCATTTCCCAGATTCAAGGCTCAACTGCCGGGCTAGGGTATTGTATGTTCAAGAATACTGGCCGTTGTGCGTCATTTATGACACGCTCTTGCAGTACATTCCATGTCCATTGTTCATGGGGATTTCCACCCTGTGGGTTGCGTTACTTGACTGAGGTCTCAGCTGCCTGATTTTATGTCTGAAGGGCAATATATTGATTGACAGTGATCACAACCCGCGTGTCACTGACTTTGGTTTCTCTCAAACTCTTACCCGGCAGGACGACTTGACTTACCTCTTCACGAACTCCACTCGTCCCGGCGCAGCGATGTGGGTGGCACCGGAGCTATTGCGCCCTGACCTATTCGAAGATCTTAAATTCGAAGCTACGCTCAGCAGTGACATTTACTCTCTTGGTAGTATCATCCTCTTCGTAAGTCTTTGATTATTTCTCTATCTTCAGGCTTTTAAACTTCTCCTTTGGACGAGTAGATCCTTTCTGGAAAAGTGCCATGGGACAAGGCAGAGCTTGAAAGTCAATTAGAAAAATTCAATAATCCGTCACGTCCATTGTGGCCGATTATTCCAGATACTGCGTGGGAGTTCATCGAGCGATGTTGGTCTCCACGAGTCCCAAAGAATCGGCCACGTGCACAAGAAGTATTGTCATTTACCAGAGACAAATTAGAGCAGTTATTGCAGCCAAAGTAAGTGGGTATCGCGATTTTCTTGCCAACATGCCTGACTCTTAATTATAGTCCCGAATCCGATATCAACGTCGTGCTATTTGGTGCTTCTGGGTGTGGCAAGAGTTCTATCGTCAACCTTCTAGCCGAGGAGCCCATCGCACCAGTGTCAAAGCACGTGGGACCTTGCACCAAGCGGCCGCGATGCTACTGGACATCCATCGGCGAAAGGCGATTCCGCGTGTGGGACACAACGGGATTTCGCCTCCCCCGTGGGGGGGCCATCAGTCATCTTTCTCCCTACGAACAAGCATACACTGTCTTGCGCGACCTCCCTGATGGCGTTCACCTCATTCTTCTCTGCGTGAGAAAGGATGAGATCACCCCATCGCTTCGCAACCTATACTGGTTGATCAAAGATTTTTTCTTTGGCGGTCAAGCCCCACTAGCCTGCGTCGTGACCCACGTTGACACTGCCGACAAAAAGTGGTGGGAACAACGTGAACGTAACATCGCCAAAAAAACTGGCATCCCCGTTCAATCCATACCACGCGTGTGCACCACCACGGCCCCAACTCTCTGTGATCAGTCTCGACAAAGGCTGAGGAGGTTCTTGGAGAATTACGCCACTACTGGAAACCCGATTCCTCTAAACCTTAATCTCTCGTCTCACGAGGACGCCTCCCGCGCTATTGCTACCAACTGCGGATTGACCGATTCAGATGCTGCAGCGTTAGTGGCCAAGTTCAGCAAACCACGGAACCCGCTCAACCTAGTCTTATTTGGGAAAGCAGGCGATGGAAAGAGTTCCGTCGTCAATCTTGTCGCTGGCCGTCCCGTCGCCCAAGTCTCTTCGGACATTGAGGCGTGCACATCAGATTCTAGCTCATACTCGATCGACACACCCACGAAACAATTCCATGTCTGGGACACCATGGGTTTCAACAGTGTTCGCAACGGCCATGATTTGACCCGACATGCTGTCCTGAACGCCGTTCAGCTCATTCGCGAATTGACTGCGGGAAGTGGCGTCGACCTTCTCGTCTTCGTTAAGAACTGTGGCAAGCTCACCCCATCGGAGCTGAATTGCTATCGGTTTTTCGAAGAATTCCTCTGCGAAGGGCAGGTCCCAGTCGCTGTCGTTATCACTCATCTCGAGGATCACAAGGTCATGGAGGAGTGGTGGGAAATGAATGGCAATGCCTTGCTCGCGGTCTTGAACGGGAACGTGATCGGTCACGCGTGTATCACATCCCTGGCGGCCCACGACTCGGGGGACACCAAGTTTAGCAGAACGTTGTCTGAATCTAGAATGACAGTTCAAGCCTTGTTCGAGAGTTGCTTCTCCTGTCCAAAGGGGGAGGGAATCTCCGTCCAATTACGCACAAAGGAGGGTAGGGGGGTGGATCGCATTCCGGAGGAGATGACTGTCGAGAATCTTGTGAGTCATTGTGGGTTGACGAAGGAGCTGGCCAGGGAAGTCATCAGACTGTACAATGGTAGCGGATGACTTGGTGGACAAGAGGTAACTTGGCTCAACATATGCGTTTACTTGTTCTACTTTCCTTCCCCTTCCCCTCATCCTTTTGTATTTATACGAGTGCCAGAAATATCACCATGTACCAACAATCTGTAGTGAGCAGCTATCTTCCATCCATTCCCGAGAAAAAGGTGCGCAGCTGGTCATGGCAGTCCTTTTCATCAGTGTAGTCGTCACTGCGTCGGCTCAAAATCATTGGGTGACGCTCAGATAGCGAGAAACAATTTCCTGTTCTTATCTAAGACACTCCCTTAGATGCCAGTGCGCAACAAATGCGAACAACGCTTGCTCCTGGTGCTTATCTCCTTGCTTCCGTAGGCAAACAGACGCGGTGATTACCTCAAGGCCCAAATCCAGGCACCTGGAAAGAGTGAAAGGTTGCGCTGCACATGCAACTTGAATCTTGGATGCAGCACCAATACCTCCAACATTCCACAATTAGTAGTGTGACTACTAGTAGTCCATATACGTTCATCACAACCAGTGCAAAGGGACGAAAGTCATGTCGCCCACGACAACATTGTAAGCAACGTGCATCGGGCGTGCCGTGGATGGTAACTAACCGCTGGTTCCGTGAGGTTAACAACTCACGCTTTGCGTTTGGTGTCCCGTCACGATGCTAGTATTCCTCCAGCCAGGCCCCACCACGGCCCCGTTGATGGGCATTCCCAAGACGGGTAGCTATCTAAATGGCTAATCGTCCATCATGGGAACCGTAGACTATTACCTTGCGCGAGGGTGAGACACAGAGCCCTGACCGTGTGGTTACATGATCTCAAATGGTCCGGACCTCGGAAACGTTGATTCGTGTAGGCAAGTAAAGAAGTAACTTAACTTTGTACATAGTACTTGCCGATTACCGCATTAGAAATGTGCCATTTCCGTTGCGGCATTGACCGCGGTGTTTTGGACACCTAGGCCTTATGGTCACATCAGATCCTCCTATCACCCACCCGTTCTACTGCCAGGTTTGATTTATTTTCATCCAACGAAGTGGAGTCCGAGGACTGTTCGTTTCCAGTTCAAGTTGGCCTGGATGACTCGGATCATGCCTCGCTGTTGCCAAACGGTGTCAATACAGGTGGGAGATCCGAATCTGCGAACTCAGAGGTATTCGTACATGGCTTCGTCAGTCCAATTCTGTGCAAAGTAACCAGCGAGCGACGGTGACGCACACTGACGCCATTATTACCGTATACGCCGTCGGTTCTAGCGTCAATTGTTGCCAGCTTGAAGCCCTCTAGAGATGGGACAGGGCTAGACGGAAATCAGGTGAGGCACTCTGAGTTGGGTCGCTGCAAAACCATTGCAAAAGCTAATGCTATATACCGTCCAAATGAGATAAACTCTATCGTAAAACGTACGGGGATAAACCACTATAGTGATGTAGGGGACCATATAAAAGTTGTCACGAGCGACAAAGAGAAGACTTTTGGTTCAACAATACCAACCCCTTGGGTATCTTTGAAATCTGAAATCTGAGTAACTGAATCAGGTGAACCCGTGCAGGATACGAGTAAAAAGTTGTCAGTGGTGAGCTTCAGCCACGAGGCTTCATCGTCTCCCGCGTCCGAATAGAGTAGAATGCATACGTATTCTGCTCCGACCACCAACTTCCCTTGGTCGCGATTCCGCTTGCCGTGGTGGTTAAGAATGCACGCCGAAAGTCGCCGAGCATCACGAATAGCCTTGAGGCGAGTTGCTCCACATTCCACAGCAAGATTCCCAAACCTCCCTAAAGAACGTTCCCTGCCCGATTGTGGTTTCAGGGAAACGAGGAATGGCTTTCCGGGCCCTTCCGGATCTATGACCGCGCTGACCTCCATCGGAATGGGAGGTAACGACTTCAAGGACAACCCGTAAGGAGTGAGAGTGATGTCTTGTACCCCAACTCTACCCTCCGCCATGCGAGCGTCGAATCTGGGGTATGATGCAGGAGATAAAGGGAGAGCAAAGTGATCCATAGATGGTTGTCCGAACCATGCGAAAACCTCCCAACTAGGATTCTTCGCCGCAATAGCTTCGACGAGGCGCGCGAAAGCTCTATAACCCTCACCGTAGGCAATTGTGAGGTTGACATGTAACAACCCTACAAGAGAGTACGCTCTGTCTTCGATGCGAGTCGTCTGTCGCTTAGATGCCCAGGACATGATCTCCCAGAAGCTATGTCCATGGACACCATGGCTGTTATCGGCTTTGAAGACTGTGCTGGTAATGCTGGTGACCTTCGAGAGAGATGGAACAATGTCGTCAGATTGTCTGTCATCTTCGACGCTGGAAGGGGTGAAGGGCTGCCAATTCTTGTTATAAAACTTGACTCGTCTAGGAGCTAAGAGCTCCTGCAAGGTCCAACCTCGTGTAAACCACGACTCCCGAACCCAGTCCGCGTACGATGTGGAGTCTGCGAGATAGGCGATACAGAGGGACGAGTGTGCGTACCACTTGTACATTGCATGGATGGCCTCGCTAAGCTCGGCCGCGTTCGTTTTGTCTATACAACACGTGTCAACCCACGCCAGTTTGCATCCTAGCTTGCGGACCGTCTTGCAGAACTGGGTGAGCTTCTTGAACTGGGTTATGCGCCGTTTCCCGGAAGAGATGTCCTGGTAACTTGGTTCACCACCAACCTCGTCCCAGCGATGAGACAACACGACGTAGTTCACGATTTCTTGAATCATTTGCCTAAGGATGATCTCGCGTCGAGGCTGATACGTTGCCAAGGGGTCGCGCAGGCTTGTTATTCGTTCTTGGACCCGCTCCTCAGTAACGGTTGCGATCTCGTCCTGAAAGACGCGGAAGACGTCTCTCCGCGAGACAAATCGCATCCTTGACGTATCAATGAACCTGGCTGGTATTTCGTTGTTGATGTATTCTGTGAAGGCTTCGGCAATAGTACGGGATGGCTAATTGGCGTTACTGTTAACTGAGGTAAGGAAGTCAGGTCTGGCTCCTCACCGGCAGCTTCAACGGACTCTCTTTCTTCCTACTCCGAAAAATGCCCTTGAGGAATAGCATGAATCCCAACGGTAGCCCTTATTGGGAAGCGTGGGACTAGAGCCTCTATTCGAAAAGTTCTTAATGTTGCGTCTAGAGGGCCATGACAACAAAGTGAGGAAACTTACAATATGTATTCGACCTGACGGAGCGGCAGAGGACGACTGAGCCCCAGTGGTTTACAGAGTGAGATGGACACGACTTCGGTAAGGCAGAAGGCTTTTCGTCCAAGTAATGGACTTGGGATGGAAGAAGACGCCTTATGGAGGTCGAGAGGCCCAGTGGCGAAGTGGTCCAGTGAGCCCCAGCAAGTTCACAAAGTGACAGGCGGTAGATTGGAATCGTCCGACGAACGGATTCGCATCGCCTCGCTTTGGGTTGAGAAAGCATGAGCACCAGGGTGAGATCGTGAAGATTTGGAACTATTGGTCACTGTCCATCTAGCGATTGAATTACTTTGGGAGAGGTCACCACCTTCCTTTTCAACATGTGACGTGTTTGTCGCTTCACTAATCAGCTTGATTTAGAGACGTCAACAGATCCAGATCAAGCGATCCACACTCATTTTCGCAGATTTTATTCGGTGTTCAAGTTTTAGCTGCACTTCCATGATGCTGGACCTCCATTTCCGTGGAATACATGGTATAAGTGTTTGATCAAATTTCGGGAATTTAGCACTTTATGACTGTGTCCGTTGCAGTCATCACCTTGCCTGTAAGGTTCTTGCGGAGCCACCCAGTTGTGGTGTCGCTAGTCCCTCTACTGACTATTGCACCATTTGGGAAGTAATTTTGCCCTCCCTGGCCTATTAGTCACTTCCCTCCATAGTTATTTGTGCGCTCTGCCTCCTGGTGTACACCGGCGTGGTTAGCATTTGGTAGGCTCAATACCAGGCACACACTATCCATCCTGAGCAAATTACGCTTGTACGGCCGTGCCGCAACTTAACGCAAACAAGGTTCAGACGAGAAGCTCAAGGTGAACAGCCCTTTACTAAGTAAAGCAGTGAGTTACTCGTCACGTTCTCCCTCGGACACATTTGTTGCGGTGCTATAGTTTTATCGTTATATACGATGAGACAGGTGTTGGCAAGCTATTCATTAATTTCATTCCCGGTTAGTTACCTTCCTAGCTGTATTCTCCGTCACTAACGGTACATCATTGAGTCAAGCAGGGTGTGATGTGCCCTCTGGAACGAGGGTGCTAAGAAAAGGACCCGAGATCGTTGACCTGAGAGCTGGCCAACATCGAGGCCTTGCATTCGTTTATCTTTCCACGTGCTCACCAGGGTCACGGGAATACGAGTGTGTTCACGTGGACAAGCTATCCTGGAAATACACCCCAGGGTTCAGTCTGCCAGGGTTATGGGTGTTCCCCGAGTCGTGCTCCACACCTCACCTGCGGGGAACGCCTTGTCCCAAAAAGAACTTAACATGCTATGTGTGTTTTATGAGATCTTGGCAGGTTGATTCATGATCGTCGAGGCTAACGAGGAGCAAGTGGCCAAGGAATGGTGGAGTGCTGTGTACCAGCGTCAGAAGAACGTTCAGGTGTATGCCACCGCCCTGCCAACGAAGAACCGACTGAGATGACAGAAACCGTGCGATGATCACATTGAGGTGGAAATCTCCACAGTCCACGGTTTACATGACTTTCTTGTAACTTCTGTGATATCTTGCCAACAAAGGCGTGGCGAAGTCAGCCCCAACGCTGAAGGACGCCACACTTTTACACTGTGATCAGGTCCGTTGCATTGGTATTTAGTCCCGCAGGCTGGGACGTTACCCTGACCGCTTTCTGCAAGTCCGTAGCGCCATCTGTCAATTCACATTCACTTGAAAATACTCAAGTCTGCTCGATTTTGTGCATGAGTGGCTCGATATGCAAAGGAGCGAGAGTAGAGTGCTATATTCCTGTCTGGCCAGTGACGATGCACTAGCTAAGCCTGGATCCGAGTAGTAAAATTTTTACCCATGTCGATAAGTCGTGGGAATGCGCACGTCATGTGATCTTCTCAAACGCAAGCTAACAAGGTTCGAGAGGAATGCACAGGTTGAAGGCGACCATTTCATACTATGCAAGTTTGCTCGAAGCTTTGAAGCGCGCCACGTCGTTGGCATTGCTGTGCCGCTTTAGAGTTGATCGTCTTCCTTATGACGCAGGCAAAACGTTCATCTCCCAAACAGAATCATCATCAACATCATCGGCGTTGGCAATACCTATTCCCTCCCGAAAGGGCCTGTACTCACACGTGTACGAACACTCAGAATGGCGGTGGGCTCATCAAGGGTCAAAGCAATCGTAATCGCATCAAGTGTACAGATTGTGCCACAGCGTAGCGGAAGGGAATCACCTTCCAGCGGTTCGCAAACCCCCAGACCTTTGTTTCCAGAACGGTAATTAATTCCGATGTGGAAGCTGATGACTTCGAGGGCCTCAGGAAACACTTCCCAGCTACTGGGAGCGGTGCGCAGGATGAGCGGGACACATGTTGCCAGTACCAATTAAGAAGGTTGAATCCTTGGATATTTATATAAGCTGGGCTCTGGCCTTTAAGTCAGGATTCAAACATTAACATTTACTCGCCCCTCTCCGGTAGCGCCTTCAAGGCACACTCCTTGTCTGTACGACGATGGAACTATCTTGTTTTTCTCGAACGTCGCGGATCCAGAGGATCTTCAAGAACAGAAAAGAGAGGGACTCACCTCATCCACTTGTGAGGATTGACGCGTTATCAAAGCTGTTTTGGCTAATGTTGACGACAAGCAGCCGACTGGTCCTATCGCTGAAGCCTTCAGAGAATATATTAACAACGAGATACCAACCAGGTTCATCGATACATCAAGGTTACGATTCGTATCGCGGAGAGACGTCTTTCACGTCTTCCAAGATGAGATCGCAAGCGTGACTGAAGAGCAGATCAGGGAGCGTATGGAAAGCCTCCAGAGCGATCCCTTTGCTTCGTATCAGCCTCGTCGCGACAGCATGGTCAGACAAATCATCCAAGAGATCGTGAAGTACGACATCCTATCTCATCGCCGTGACGAAGCCGCCGGTGAACCCACTTATCAAGATGTTTCTTCCAGGAAACAGCACGGACCGAAATTCAGGAAGCTCGTCCAGTTTTGCAAGATGTCTAGCAAGCTGGGACGCAAGCTGGCCTGGGTCGATACTTGCTGCATAGATACGACGAACACAGCGGAGGTCAGCGAAGCCATCAATGCGATGTACAAGTGGTATGCAAATTCATACCTTTGCATCGTCTACCTCGCCGAGTCTGTGTCGTTGGTTGATTGGGTCCATGACTCGTGGTTTAAACGGGGATGGACCCTGCAGGAGCTCTTAGCCCCTAAGCGACTCAAATTTTACGATAAAAACTGGCGGCCGTTCATCCTTCCTGGAACCGACGACGATAGAAAAGCCGATGGTATAATGCTCTGTCTCGAGAGTATCACTGGAATTCCTAGGACAGTACTCACTGCCGACAACAGCCAGGGAATCCAGGGACATACCTTTTGGGAGGTCATGTCCTGGGCGTCGAGGAGACAGACGAGTCGCATCGAAGATAGGGCGTACTCTCTTCTTGGATTTTTCTACATCACCCGCTCCATCTCCTATGGAGAAGGTCTCCGGGCTTTCTCAAGCCTTGTCATGGAGGTTGCATCAAAAGATCCTAGTTGGGATGTTTTCGCATGGTGCGGAAAACCTTCCGCAGAGCACTTTGCTCTCCCATCCTCTCCTGCATCATATCCCATGTTCGAGGCTGACATAGGGAAGGATAGAGATGGGGTACGAGACTTCACCATCACCGCACATGGGTTGTCCCTGAAGTCATTGCCTCTAATTCCGGTGGAGATATCTTCCGTCCTAGAACCAGAAGGGCCTGGAAGGCCGTTCCACATTACCCTGAAACCACGATCTGGCGAGGAACGTTCTTTGGGAAGGTACGGGAATCTTGATGTGGAATGCGGAATGAACCGCCTACACACCATGCATCGCGCTCGACGAATCTCGGCGTGTATCCTCAATCACCATGGTGCGCGGGGCCAGGGGAAGGGCAAGTTGGTGGTTGGGGAAGACTATATCTGCTTTCTGCTTTACTCGGAGGACGGGGTGGACGAGGAAACCGACGTAGAGACATGGATGAAACTGAACACGAACAACCTGTTACGGATGACCTGTGTGGGGGTTCCCGAGACGGTTACAGAACAGGGTACAGCCAGACCAAACGCATTTGACTTGTCACTTACAAAAATACTCATACAATCTCCCAAGCGATCATCCGGATGATCTTTCGCCCGTACCTTGTAACACCCGTACGATACAAGCCTAGTTAATTTTGTTGTCGTAACACGATATGTGTGGATTTGCTCGTAAAATATGATGGTCCCAGATCCCTAAGTCGCCTCGACTAGAGGTTGCATGCTCGTCGAGATTTCCTTCAGCTAATTACATGCATCATTGTAGCAACAACTCGGTGAGTTCCTTGGACTGCTCCTTCGCCAATCCGTAACGGTCTATGAAGTTCTTGGCTGGCTTCTTTGTGGTTTGACCCTCGCAAGTCTGCTCTGGGGAGGGGCACAATTCTCCACCACAATCTGAACCAATAACCGGGTGTGGCAACACTACCTCCGTCTGCTACAAACCATCTGAATCGTCGGACGTTAGTGACACCACGCACGCACGACAGATCATATCACCGTCACACCCACGGCTTCGAGGAGGCCTTCGCCGTTCATTTCCCGCAACTTATTCATCGGTCCATGATCTTCAAAATGGATAACCACGACGGTAACAGGTACTTGGTCCTCGGAAAGGAGCTCTTTGACGGGGCTATAGAAATTGAGCTCCGAGAGAGTAAGTCTGTTGGATCAGGGTTCCTGAACATGCGGTACTCTGACACGGAAGCTATCCCTCCGACTTGTAACACCATCATGTCCTGGAGGACGATGCTGGAATCTCTTGTACTCACCAATTGGATACAGCTCAAAGTCGAAGCATCGCTGTACCACTGCACCACTTTCACATTGTCTGCAAGGGTTCCACGCGGCATCCACATTGCAACCACACAGCAGTAATCATATCTGAAGCCCTCGCCGCATGGTGCTCCAGTAAGGGGTTAATATGGGGGTGGTCCAGTAATGTCTATATTTCAAGCCCACCTTTCATTTTCTATATTTACAATCGAAAGTCAGTAAATATGTATGGCAGAGAATTCTCATGGAGTTACCATCACAATTGATCATTTATTTTGGTTTGACAAAGGCGAGGAGCGAAGAGGAGGACTGATTTGGCTGTAACCTGGATATAAAAATAAAACCACGAATCATGATCATGTGTGGATGCGAGCACGCTGATTCTCCGTTCCGTGTGCACATGTAGCGATGCACGACGACAAAAGAACCTTTTCCTATGATGCGCTTCATATCCTGATGAATGGATCGGTGAGATCTGTCGATTCGGTTTGATCGGTTGGTAGAGGGTGTGTCATCAACCTGGTAAACTGTAAACTGACATTAGTGCAAAGTCAGCCCAGGGCCGACGACAAACACAGACTGTAGACTTGAGATGTGTAACGGCGTGGGGTGAAGACGCCGTTTGCTCTGAGGACGTAATTAGGATGCAGAGGGCAGGAAGGGAACATGGGGGATAATATTGAAGCATTCCTAGTTGGGGCAGTCGGAGTGCAGATAGAAATTGGAAGGCAGCAACCGAATCCTGGTGGAGGCGACCGGGCTGCTAGGGATGCAGTTATGATAAGTGGGTTGTCATCGATGCAATCGGAGTGTAATTATGGGCAATTTGGGGAAGATGGAGGCCTGTAGGGCAGAGATGGATACAGAGGGTATCAGTAAAGTGATTGCGATGCGGGTGAAACAGAGGACCGTGTGGGTGAGGTAAAGCCGTTAAGGACATAATTGGGACATTGGGGACGGGGAGCCGACATTCGTTCCATTTTCCAGACGTTGCAAAGCGTCTATTTTCATGGCACCAAAGGTCGTGGGATGTCTACCACGGATAGCGCCTCAGCGCCTTGCCATTGCTGCCAGCGCCTCGCATTCGATTGTCGACCCAGACCATGTATAACCAAACTCCTACTCTCCTCATACATGGGTTGGGTTAGGTTCCGGAATATACGTCAGCCACATGCCAACTCCGAGCCATCCATTGCCAGCTCGGCATGCAAGGCACACAATACGGGCTAACTCACACCACACCCACTGTTTTACGACGCGATAATAATTGACGTACCTATATAAACGACATCCACTGCTCGGGGCTTCATTGTCCAGATCCAGTGAACAGCGTTCAGGAGACAAAAGGCTCAGCCCGCAGTAAACATGACGGGTAAGTCGAATAGGTCATCTAACCTTGTCAACTTCTAACAAAACCTCGAGACCCTGAGTCTGGCTCACCAATCTGCGGAGGGGAAGCAACGCAAGACTTCGCTCGAGGTTATTTCATCTACAATGACATGCAGACTAGTTAGTATGTTTCAATGGATCACCATGCGGCATTGATCAATGCCGCCTTTCTCCGTACAGATCAAGAATCACCCGATATGAAACCCAAGAACGTGATTCTCTTTGGGCAGAGGAATGCCGGGAAAAGTTCTCTCATCAACTTGATGGCCGGCCGCAATGTCGCGAAAACATCCCACAGCACAGTAGAGAGTTGGACGCACCAGGAAAGAGAGTATTCTTTTACTCTCTTGGGCGGCGACACCCAGATGTTACTTCGCCTCATTAACACTGTCGAAATTGAAGAGTCAGAGCTGGATGTCAACACACTCACTGGCGCAATAGAGAAGACACAGAAGCTCGTCGCGCCCCTGAAGGAAACGGGTGGCATCGATCTCCTACTGTTTTGCGTCAAGGCTGGGAGATTCACCGACTCGATGCAGCAAAACTACCATCTGTTTTCCAAGATTTTGTGTGAAAGCCGTGTGCCCCTTGCACTCGTCATCACACACCTGGAGGAGGACGAGGACGTCATGGAGGGCTATTGGGAGATAAACAAACAAACATTCAAGATGTACGGGATCGACGCCGTCGCTCACGCGTGCATCGCAACCTTCCCAACTCACGTGACGGCGGACGCGGAGAAGCGAGTGGAGGAATCGAGGCGCGCTCTTTATGAACTGTTTCACGACGCACTTGGCAGTCGCACGACCCGCACTCCGTCTTTTATGCAGGACATGCGAAGCCGGCTCTCCACCTTTTTCAAGAAGCCCTTTTCACTCCTCACACGCAGGACGAAGATAGACAAAGTGGCGACGGAGCTCAAAACCCACTATACTACACTTCCCCGTGGCGAGGCGTGGAAACTAGGGAAGTTGATCGTGAAAGGATAGTACATGACACCGCCGAACCGTTGCTCAAGCGCTCATCTGTGCCGATGGTTCCATCGAATGTAATTTTATCCCTTACTTGTAGTGTCACCGATGTTGATGCCCACTCAGTAGTACTCAACCTTTATTTTGTAGCGTCCTAGGAGTTCTGTGTGTAAATTACCCTCTACCTTTAGACTAATGCAGCCATGAACCTCAGACAAGCGAGAATCATGCCAACGTTGAAAATGACCACGACCACCTCTTCGGTATATGCCGTCTGAATCAAGCATCGATGTACAAACCTGGGTTTATATGCGCCTTTGGATCGCTGCGAGGCAACGCGCGACGCACGACAAGACGTTCTTCTTGACCCCGAGACCTGAGCAGCCATATTTGAATGCGGGCCACTTGCGTGGTATTGTATCGCGAAACTTGGCCAAGAGGACCTCAATACAACGGGACTGCAGAAGGTGTTGTTGTAGCAAACGATCAGGACCAGTGACCAGACAGGATTCGCTCGTTTGGACCCGCATCACTGGTCACGTTACTCACAGAAGATGAGTCGCAGTAGAGGAAGAAAAACGTTTGTATCGTATATTGGTATGGAGGAACAATACTACCACTTCGACGACTTTGACGAACGTATAAAGGTTGTCACAAGCGGTAAGGTAAATCCATCTGTCGCCCGAACAACAGTGTCACCAGAGGCTGTCTCAGGCCCTAGACAAGATATCCGCAATAAGTTGTCCGTAGTGAGCTTCATCCATGTGGTTTCATCGTCCTCTCCCTCCTCTGAATAAAGCAGAAAACAGATATACTCCCTCCCGACCAACAATTTCCCTTGCTTGCGACTTCGCGTGGCGTGATGATTGATAATGCATGCGGCGAGCTGTCGAGCATCGCGAATGGTTTTGAGGCGGGTTGCCCCGCATCCTATGACAAGATCGCTGTACCTTCTAGGGCTTTCGGCGTCGTATCGTGGTTTCAAGTTGACGAGGAACGACTTTTCATGCCCCCCTGGAGCTACGATAGAGGAGAGCTCTATCGGAATGGGAGGCAATGACTTCATGGATAACCCGTATTTGGTAATGGTGAAGTCCTGCACCCCAATCCTGTCCTTCCCTATACCGGTTTCGAATACAGAGTATGATGTCGGAGAGGAAGGGAGGGCAAAGTGGTACAAGGAAGGTTGCCCGCACCACGCGAAAAGCTCCCAGCTAGGGTTCTTTTCCGAAATGGCTTCCACGAGGCGTGAAAAAGCCTGCTGACCCTCTCCATACGCGATGGTGAGACTGATACGGAACAACCCGATAAGACAGTAAGCCCTATCTTCGGTGCGAGTTGTCCGTCGTTTTGATGCCCAGGACATAATTTCCCAGAAGCTACGCCCATGAACACCATGGCTGTTATCAGCGGCAAGCACCGCTTCGCAAATTCCCGTGATACTCTGGAGATGAAGAATTATCACATTGGATTTCCTGTCGTCATCAATCCCAGCAGGGACGAACTGTCGCCAGCTTTTATCGTAAAACTTGAGTCGCTTAGGCGCTAGGAGCTCCTGCAGAGTCCAGCCTCGTGTAAACCACGAGTCAGTGACCCAGTCCACGTACGATGTAGATTCTGCGAGGTAGACGATACAAAGGTGCGCGTTCGCATACCACTTGTACATGGCATGGATAGCCTCGCTGAGCTCGGCTGCGTTTGATTTATCGATACAGCACGTATCGACCCAGCCAAGCTTGTAGCCAAGCTTGTTGGACGTCTTGCAGAACTGAGAGAGTTTCTTGAACCGCGCCACGTGTCGTTTCCCACCAGAAACATCCTGGGAAGTGGGTTCACCGGTGATATCATCCCAGCGATGAGATAATATGACATATTGTACGATCTCTTGGATAATTTGTCTGAGCACGGTCGCTCGCCGGGGTTCGTATGTGGCAAATGGATCGCTCCGAAAGCTGTTAATCCGCTCTTGGATTTGCACTTCAGTGACGCTTGCAATCTCGTCTTGGAAGATGCGAAAGAGGTCTTTCCGTGAGATGAACCGCAGTGTCGACGTATCGATGAAACGGGTGGGTAGATCATTGTTGATATACTCCCTGAAGGCATCAACGATAGGACCGGTTGGCTGTTCGTCGTCACCGTTAGCTGTAGGGGATGTCCGCAATCCACATTTGATTCCTCACCAGCAACTTCACCGGTGTCCCTTTCATCCCATTCCGACGGATGCCTCTGATGGATAACATGCTGCGTCCGACTAGAGGGCGGATGTTGCGTGGGTCTCAGCTTGCATTATTGATATACCTTGAACTATATCCTGTGCCGTCAAGCACGGGGTTCTCCGATTGATACGCAACGTGTACGGCTTCTAAGAAGGCTTCAGATAGGCAAACTATTTACAGCTTCAACAAATCACCTTCCTCACTCACACGATGAACCCGATATTGCGATACTAAGAAGTTTTTGCGACATGCATTGCCAGCAGCTACGACTTTCTGTTCACAGCTAGTGGGACACCATGACTATCTTGTACTGGCAGTAGTAGTCACGCCTCACCTGCCCTATCCACACCGTTTCAAGTTGGTACTGCGTGTCGACGACTCGACGTGAGTGCTTGAGCTCATTGAACACAAAAATCTTCGAGGTAAGCCTGAGGTCTTGGAGAAGTACGTGGTGTGGTACGTGGTGAGTTGCAGGGTCTTGCGGACGAACCGAAGTACATAGCTGGGCTGCGAAAAGGAGTGGACATATCTGTTTGGCAGAAATTCGAGTTCACTGCTGTATGTAAGACAACATTTCTCACCAGCGTATCGCGTCAAATCTTGCTGGCACTTGTGCTCTGGAAGGCGGCTGGTTCACGATATTTGAGAGTCAACAAGACGTACGTACTTGGCTGGTCAAGCTATGGTAACAAGTCGTCGAGGCAGAGAATACATTGTCCATTACCGTGAGTCGACTTTCCTTTGCCTTTGCCAACTCTACCACGACATACACTCTGACCCTACTCCTAGTTCAATGGATACGGTGCCGGACGGGCCAGCCCAGACTCCAGACCAACTGCCATGAGACCTTAACAACTAAATCCAAAACGACGACCGAAGTGGCAGGCGTGACGGCAACATCAAAAGTACCATGCGTTGTTCCTCAAGTAGTGCGTCTTCACTTACCTGGAGTCTCGAAAATAGGTCATGTAAACATGCTGAGCGCTCTATATCGCATCGTTTCTGCTTGACGTCGTCTCTTTACGTCCTGCTTTGCGCGTAGGTGCGGCCGTTACCCCGATTTTTCAAATCACAGTTGTCCCGCTTGTAGCCATGTTGATAATCCCCCTCGTCAGCCGGATGGGATGGGCCCGGGGTGGGGAGTACGTTCTCGTTTTTCGTTTCTGCCTTGATCGTACGACATGCTGAGTCTGACTCGCTCCTCCCTTTCATATCCTTGTGTTTATCGTATCGCGCAATTCTCTCTTCCATTGACCTTTTTTTGTTTGTGTGAGCATGCTCCAAGCATGCTCACTGTGAAGCTAACCCATAGATCCTCCAACGCACTAAGATGATGATGATGACGGTCACCTCCACCGGCGCAGACAATACCACAAACGCAAACGCATCCTCCCTACTTGAACGAACCGCCCATCACGATCGTGAGCGTCATCGTTGGGCTGCGCTCAGTCGTGGTTCGCTTATTCCTTTGTGTACGGTCGGATAGGCCTGCAAAGTTTTCCCTCCTTTTGATACATTCTACTCCAGTTGGCTACGCATGGGTACTAGACACAGCCACATACATGCTAGTGGGTGGTTATCGCATGGTATTGCTACAATTGCATGGGTAGCACGGTAATGCAATCGTGACCTGTGAGCGTGCAGACCGTTTGTACTGCCACTATGGATGGCTCTCTCTCAGGCTGCTCAAACGTCCAATGGCTTAGTACTTGGTATCGTCTCTTGCGCCTTGGCGCTGGAGTTCGTTGATCCAAGTACTCAACCCTCCAACCTCCAACATCGGGGTAATTCAGAGTAAAGTTGAGCTGGGTCGTAGAACTGTTCTCGAAACGTACAGTAAACGCGTTGTATGAAGACTGCGACTCGATGAGTAATTTGATTTTACGACGAGTAATTTCGTACCAAATTGGAGACACTGGCGTCTCCACTTGACCGTCTGACGAGGCGGTATCCATCATGATATTGCGCAGATCGATGCCTCATTGTGTGGGATTCGTTCATCTGCATGATCCGTCGCGCGCTGTGGGTACTTGTAGTCAGTGTTGTTGCAAAGTAGTGCCTATACCACTCACTGAAGCTATCGGATGTTTCGGCTTTGTTGTATTCGTTTAACAACGTTTCGCTGCACGTCCTCCTATGACTGCGAGGCGCCGGGGAACGAGGTATCAACATATCAACACGAGGAGACGCAAGCGCCTAGGGTTGATCCACATCACGATCGATAAGACGGAAGGAGCGGACACGATATATGACGTGGAGGCCATGCTCCCCTTGACCCTGCGCTCCCAACACAAGTCTCCTGTCTGTTTATTGCGCTGTGGACGAGCATGCAGTCGACGGCAGAAAGTACGTACACTAGTCGTTGGCGAGTACCAGTAATGACTGCCCGTCGACTTCCAGGTGGATCAAAAGTGATCGAAATCAATACCCCAACATGTGATATACTCGGTCTCATTTGCTGAAGATGGCAAGCAGATTTTGAGTGGGGGTAAAGAGGGGATGCTTCGGCGATGGCGAGCGGAGGACGGACAAGAGGTCGGCGAACAGATGCGAACTGAAGGGGTAGAAATCTACGCTGCTGCGCTGTCGCCGGATCGCAAATGGCTCGTGTGTGGGCTGTGTATTCCAAACGGCACCAAGGAGGCGGTGAGGGTAGGAGTGTGGGGTGTGCAGACCCATGAAAATGTCCGGGACACCGGTGGCCACTCAACCGACTCGGGGACAAACTTACGGCCACAAAGTCGATCCGCATCTACGACAGCGACAATGGACAGCAACTGCCCTTCATCACCACTTGCATGGTCGGCTGACGGCTGTCCGCTTTTTGCTGCCACGTTAGGTGATGTCAAGTGTTTGAATTTCAACACATCCTCGGGAGCCCTGCTCAATAAATGGATCGTTCCTGGTGCTAAACGGACCTATTCCATCGTCCTAGCACGTAACCAAAAGTTTGCTGTCGCCGTCACATTCAAGTCACTATTTTTTTGGGACACCTTTACGCAACAACAAATCGGGACGGTTATCGAGCTCGCAAGCAACGTTTGGTTGATTTCGCTGTCTCCCAGTGACGACTACATTGTGACTGGAGAAGAAAACGGGAAAATCACCATCCGGAGCCTTCGTGACGTCCTGCCGAGTTCGTACTTGGCAGTGAATGTAAGTGGCTCCACTCGTTAAAAATCGACGGTCTGACAATTCATGGCCTACTCCCCCTTTTCTCCCATCGTGAGTGTTCAAATATCAGTTGGTCGCTTGTTATAACTACTTCCTCATAGCGTCACAGTTACTCTTTATGCATACCAGTGAAGCGGTATTCGATTCGTGGAGGCAGGGCGACTTGGCTCGCGTTGAAGAACTCTTGACAGCAGATACCATGCAACCTTCGAGTTCTTTACACCGCGCACGCGCACTCGCTTACAGGGCACTCGCACGTTCTCGGTCGAAGCATTGGGATATCGCCATTACCAATGCTTAAAAGGTGATTTTCGCTCATCTGTCGTCGCATGCTGTGTTCACTATCCACACTAGTCTATTGAGATCCAGCCATCCATCATTGGTTATTGTTGCCCATATCGGCGATGGCGAGCACGAGTTGGCGATACGCGAGAATATGTTACTCTTGCTAATCAAGGTATGTACCTGTCTTCCTCGTTGCTGCCAGCGTTTATCTTCCGTCTCACTCAGGGAATCATTCTATCTGAATGTGGCTGACACGATGACGCTATTTTGCGCGTAGGCGACTTGATCGATATAGTGGACGATCACTCGCCATACAACATTGTCCGGGTGCGTACATGGTGGGACATGGTTGTCCGAGCAAGGTTGACGAGACATTGTACAGGCTCATGTCGATGAGAGGAGGAGATAACAAACGCGCGATAGAACTGTTTAAGCGTGCGCAAGAAGCGATCTCGTTTCATTAGAGTTCTTACCTAGTGGTCATCTCCCTTGTAAGTCAATGGTTTCGAGTTCCTCTGTGATCGTACCAACTCCATTTGGAAGATACTTGGATGGGACTTTGAGAGACTCGCGCCGGCGATTCAATTACACTTATGGAAAGCCATGCACTCAGTTGGCCATACGGAAGCGTCGCAGTCATTTTCTACTATGATCGAGACACTCGGCAAAGACATCTCAACGAATGCAGTAACCATTGCATGGGACCCTGGTATGCCTTGTCATCGTCAGTTCGAAATGGCGTATGCTGATTTTTTGAGGCCAAATCTTGTGCAAAAATGTCTCGCAGCATTCGAAAGCAATGGCGATACTGCAGTAGTATCCGATGGTTCGATGGGAACGATCGTACAATACTCTATTGCGTTGTACTTGAACCCTTCTGTCTCCTTGTCAAGCGGAGCAGAGCACAGGCAACGCTGGGCTTGTGGGAGGATACATTGAAACATGCAGATGACGTATGGCTTCGCTTTCCCATGTGTCTAGTGTTCCTGAGTTCACCTGACGCAGGCAATCAAGGCAGACTCTTTGAGCCCGTGGAGACACGAGAGAAGATATGCTGCTCTGCATGGGTTGCAGCGGTACGATGAAGCAGTGTGCGCGTTCTCCCGCATGCATTTCCTCATTGGGTCGTCTCGCGATCCGGACGCCAGTCGTGAGTGTCACTTTATCATCTTAAAATAACATCGTTGACTTGTATTGCACAGAGCTAGCCAAGAAATACATTTCACCCTCCCAATCGGAGACAGCCATCGACAACGTCATCCGTGGGGTCTCCATATCCCCGCTGGTACTGATTGACGTTAAGACTGGTCGCCTGTGCGATGAATCGGAACGAACGCATATGCTCAACAATTCAAAGAGATGGTTTCCTCTATGACGAAGTGTTGGACGACCGCCGCATCCAGCAAGTCGTGGAGGAATTTCTCCGATATGTAACACTGTCCCATGAAAGGAGCCCTTATTCCAAGACGTCAATCAGGCTGGCTCAGTCTGGAAGCTGGATTCGTCGCCGCTAAACGACAAGTTGCGCAAATTCTGTGAAATAGTTCGCGCGGATGGATACCGATGGGCTTGGAGTGATACCTGTTGCACGGTGTTGAACCAGTCTCTCAAAATGATGTACAAGTGGTACGAAGCATCCGCGGCTACTTTCGTTGTCCTCGCAGACGTAGCATCTCCATCTATCCATGGCGGTCTGAAAGGCAGCAAGTGGTTGACACGGGCCTGGATGTCTCAAGAGCTTCTCGCCCCAATAGTCATTCGATTCTACACACCTCGGCGACACCCGGTCCAATCACAAGGAGTCACCAGAAATTATGGAGGAACTCGCAGATGCCATCAATGTTCCGGAATCAAACACATGGATAACTTCGCTAGGGATATGCGTGCTGAAGTCGTGGAGATACTGTGACGTGGGTATGGAATTTTATCATCTCGTACTTCTCTCACTATTGTTGCTTTCACTTTACTGTCCTGTCGTCTTGTCGCCGTCACCCCTCATTGCCTAAGCATGTATTCCTCAAACTGTACCTTCATCATGATGCTTTGCATCGCTATCGATCTGTTATACCCTCAATTATCTCCATCGTACTTTTTCATGAATTGATATTACATCGAATTATCCGAGAACGTGTACGACGACGGTCACTTCTTGATCCAAGTGATACATATGCATTGTGTACTTGATTTGAGAACTCGCTGGCACCGTTGGGTGACTGGACCAAAAAGGACACGAAGCAAGGAACACAACGACGGCCGATGGAAATGAGGAAGTAGGCGCAAAACTATGTTCGGTCTCAAGATCAGAGTCGTCATCGCCATCATCCGCTGTACTTCACTGGCCAGGTGAAACCATCGAGTGGATCGCACAGGTCGCAGACCCGAGAGTGTAGTACGAAAGTGAGTTTGCGCGGCTCCGTCAAAGGAAGCCTGTCACGTCTGGAATTCTGGCACATCGTCAATTCCTGCCGCCGTGATACATACCCTGGTACAGGGATGATTCTCTACACCGCTCGCAAGACCTTGTGTACCAAGCCGTGGGACTGTAACGATGATGCAAGGGAGGCGTAGTCGACGGTTGGCAAACCGGACAGGAGGTAAACGAGTGACCCGGTGACGTCGTAGATAAGTGCAGGATCGGTCTGCAACAGTGAATTTCTTGATCAGTGACAATGTGCTCGTCCATTTCAGCATTGGGGACGGGAGACAAAGAACCAGGCGAGACTATACACCTCGAGGGAGATGGGAAGGCAGTCATTGTATGACGATTCGGACTTGCCATGCCAGGCCAGAACCATCACATCGCCCGCCGAACGCGCGATACTGCGAGCAACACCAATGGCATCCGCAAGTTCCTCCGGGTGTCGCCAAGCTAGGGCTCCCACTCACGCGAGTAGAACCGAATCCGAGTCACTATTGGTGCGAGAAGTTTTTGTGAGCCTATGCAAAGTATCACGGCGAAGAGCTACCAGTTCAAGCAATGAGCAAACTTGAAGCGATAGAAGGAGAACAAGGCAACAAAGACGACAGCGCAAAGTGAAAGATGTGCTAGATGATAAAAGCCCAAGACCGTATCACAATATCTCCACGAATTCAGCACGTATGTCCTCAGCGAACTTGTCTGGTCGTCTGATTCCGGGTACGACGATCTCGTGCTCAGCGGCGACTCGCTTGAACTCTCCATTGGGTTGTTGCTGGAGCACCAGCGCACGGAATGGTTGCTGTAGACGAACAACCAGCCGCAACGCTCGAGTATAGTCGTCCATCGCGGCTGCGGGTAGAGCATACCATGCCTCGGACTCAGCATCAGACTCCTCGTCATCTTCCACTGTACTTCCCCAAGTGAAACCGTCGAGTGGATCGCGCAGCTCGCGAATCCACGGATGAACGAAAATAAGCTTGCGTGGCTCCGCCAACGGGAGCCTGTCCGCTGTTTGAAATTCCACATCGCCGATCCCTAATACCCTAGCACGGTAGTGGATCTCCTGACCACTCGCAAATCCTTGCATACCAAGCTGTCGGACTGTGAAGATGATACAAGGGAGGTGTAGTCTGCGGGTGGTAAAGCGAGCAGGGGGTAAAGAGGTCACCCGGTCGTGGATGAGTATAGCATCCGCCTGCGATAGTGAATTTCTTAACGTGGTAACGCGTTCGTTGATTTCAGTGTCGGTGATGGGAAGCAAGGAACCGGGAGGTTGACTATACACCAGGAGGGAGACAGGAAGGCAACTGTTGTATGACGATGACTTTCCATTCCAGGCAACCACCGTCACTTCCCCCGAACGGGATACGATCTCTTCCAACAGGTGGCCCAGCGCGGCATCTCCTTCTCCATAGTGTGGCCGAATATCACTCTTGAAGATACCTATTAATGAGTACGCAATATCCTCTTCCACCGTCGCGTTCCGTGTCGAGGCCAACCGTAGCTTCTCTCGAACGCTGAGATCGTCGGGGTTGAAGGCAGTGATAGTTTTGCGAGCAATGCCAATGGCATCCGCGAGTTCTTGCATGATTTCAGACGAATCCTTGTGGTTGGACCGCATGTCACCAAGGTAGGGCTTCCAATCGCGATTGTAGAATCGGATCACCGTTGCTGCAAGAAGCTCTTGAGCAGTCCAGGCCCGTGTCATCCAGATACTGTCCGTGAGATCACCAAGGGCCGATGGAGATGCTACGTCCTCCAAGAGAATAAATGTGGCCGCGGATGCTTCATACCATTTGTACATCATGGTGAGCGATTGGTTCAACACCGAGCTGATTGTCTTATCAATGCAACAGGTATCGCTCCAGGCCCACCGATATCCATCCGCGCGAACCACCTCGCAGAATTTGCGCAACTTGTCGTTCAGCGGCGACGAATCCAGCTCCCAGACTGAACCAGCCTGACTGACGTCTTGAAAGGAAGGTTCTTTCCCTTGCCATACATGTGAGAGTGTCACATATCGGAAATATTCCTCCGCCACCTGCTGGATACGCGCCTTATCTAACTCTTTCGTCATAGAGGAGACCATCTCTTTGAACTGTGGTTCCGACTTGAATATATGTGTGCGTTCAGGCACATCGCACAGATGACCACTCTTCACGTCAACAAGCACCAGTGGCGATATCTTGAGGACACCGCGAATGATGTTGTTCATCAGCATTTCCGACCGAGATGGTGACACATATTGCTTGCCCAGCTCTGTTTAAGATAAGTCACGATGTTGTTTTCCCGTTGTTAAACTGATACTGACGACGAACGTCTTGATCGAGAGACGACTCTATGAGGGAAACCATGCGAGAGAACGCATTGATTGCTTCGTCGTACCGCTGCAAACCGTGCAGAGCGCCATGTCTACTCTCGTATCCCCAGGGACTCGAAGAGTCTGCCTTGATTGCCTGCGTCGCTTGAAGTCAGGAACGTCTGATGCCAGGAAAGCGAAGCCGTACGTCATCTGCATCTCTCAATGCATCCTCCCACAAGCCCAGCATTGCTCGTGCATTGCTTCGCTTGACAAGAAGACCCACAGGGTTTGAAGGGTTCAAGTACAACGCAGTAGAGTATTGTATGATCGCTCCCTTTGGATCCTCGGATTCCGCCGCAGCATCACCATTAGTTTCGAATGTCGTGAGACATTTTTGCACAAGATCTGACCCCAAAAACTCAGCGTACGTTATCTCAAATGGACAGTGACGAGGCGTACCAGGGTCCCAAGCAGTAGTTATTTCGTTCGTTGAAACGTCTTCACCGAGGGTCTCAATCATGGCAGAAAGTGGCTGGGACACTTCCGTATGGCCGACTGCATGCATGGCTTTCCATAAGTGTAACTGAATCGCCGGCGCAAGTCTCTCAAAGTCCCATCCAAATATCTTCCAAATGGAGTTGGTGCTATCATAGAGGAACTCGAAACCATTGACTTACAAGGGAGATGACCACTAGGTAAGAATTTTGTTGAAACGGGATGGCCTCTTGCGCACGCTTGAACATTTCGATTGCACGATTGTTGTCTCCTCCTCTCATCAACATGCTTCCGAGGAGGAATAACATTTGAGCCTGTACAATGTCTCGTCAACGTTGCTCGGATAACCACGTTCCACTGTGTACGTACCCGGACAGTGATGTATGGCGACTGATCGTCCACTATATTGATCAAGTCGTCTACGCGCGCAATAGCGTCATCGTGTCTCCCACATTCAAATAGAATGGTTGCCTGAGTGAAACGAAAGATAAGCGCTAGCAGCAACGAGGGATACAGGTCCTTACCTTGATTAGCAAGAGAAATTTATTCTCGTTTGGAAGACCGTGACTGAACACGAGATCAAAGACGCGCATCGCCGACTCATGCTCGCCATTGCCGATACGGGTGATAGCATTTGCCACATAACCAATGACGGATGGCTGAATCTCGACAGACTAGTGTGGATAGTCAGCATAACACGCGACAACAGATGAGCAAAAATACCTTTCTAGCATCATCAATGGCGATGTCCCAATGTTTCGACCGGGAACGCACGAGAGCGCGGTAAGCGAGTGCGTATGCGTGATTCGAGGGTTGTCCGATATCTGCTGTCAAGAGTTCTTCGACCCGAGTCAAGTCGCCCTGCTTCCACGATTTGAATGCTGCATTGCCGATATTCATAAAGGGCAACTGTAACACTGTAAGGAAATGGTTAAAACGAGTGACTGAGTGATGTTTAACCACTCACAATGCGAGGGGGAAATGGAGTAGACCCTGAATCGTTAGATCATCGACCTTTAACAAATGGAGCCACTTGCGTTTATTGTCAAGTACGAGCTCGGAAGGATGTCACGAAGGCTCCGGAGGATAACTTTCCCATTGTCCTCTGCAGTTACTATGCAGTCGTCGCTGGGGGAGAGCGCAACAGACTTAATGGTGCTTGTATGCTTGATTGTGGCACCGATCTGCGTATGGGTAGAAGTGTCCCACAAAGATAGTGACTGGAATGCGGTGACGACGGCGAACTTTTGGTTGCATGAAAAGACAATGGAAGTGGGCCATGCATTAGGAATGGACCACATGCTGAGCTGAGTTCCAGAGGAAGCATCGAAACATTTGACGTCGCCTGGCTTGGCAGCATAGAGTTGACGGCCGTCGGTCGACCATGCAAGCGGTGACGATATGCTGTTCTGGAACCAGCAGGGGATGTCCAACAGCTGCTGGCCATTGTCGCTGTCGTAGATGCGGACCGACGCTGAACCTGTGTCCTTTTCGCGGCCAGTAGCGGTGGCAAGTCGGTCGCCGTTGGGAGAGAGGCGCACTGCAACAACAACTCCGTCATGCTGAAGTGGTCCCACAAGTCTCTCCCCCGTGGTCATCCTGTAGATGGATGCCTGCCCGTCATATGTGCCCGTCGCAAATTTTGTGGAATCGAGGGAGACGTCCACGTCGAATACCGAGTTGGTGTGGCCGTGGACGTCGAGGACCTTTTCTTGGGTCCGCGCATCCCATACCGACACATGTGCTCCTCCATCACTCAACTTTAAACGCCTGACCCCACACACGAGCCATTTGCCATCTGGAGACAGCGCGATAGCGAATATTTGTGCCCCTTCAATTCGAATTGGTTCGCCGACCTCTTGTCCGTCCTCCACCCGCCATCGCCGAAGCATCCCCTCGACACCGCCGCTCCATATCTGCTTGCCATCCTCTGTGAACAAGACCGACTTTATTGCATGTTGATTATTGATTTCAATCATTCTTGATCCACCTAGAATTGTTGACGGGAGGTCATTACAGGTACTCCCCTACGAGTCTACGACCAGTACGTACCTTTTCCCGTCGACTGCATACCCGCCACAGTGGAATGGACAGACAGGCAATTTGGGTTGGGAGTGCAGGGTCAAGGGGGACGTGTATCATGTATGCCCTTTTTCTTATCGATCATGATAAACATCAGCTCACACTGCCTTGAGCGCTCGTGCCTTGGATTTGTTTCTCCGATATTCCCTCCTTGTTCCCCCGCCGCTGTTCCAGTCGTAGTAGAAATTTGCACAAAGGTTCAGTCAACGAATTCGGGCGTTCAGTGAGTAGCCTAGGGAATATTTTGCAGGCACATCGACTACGAGTTGGTCGTGCAAGTGAGTGGAACTGGTCACCTGGCAGTCGGTACTTGGTAACAACGTTAACATACTTCCAGCGTGGACGGTAGTCTCAGGCCGTTGGCAACCAGACACACTATTCCAAGTAGTCGGCCCTCAGACCTCAGGCTCTGCCCTCCATTCATAAACTAGGTTGTACCGTTCTCGAAACGTGAATATGTTATTTCGATTTGAGCAGTGAACGAATATCATGTCGTGATGCTTCACTTCAGTCACCCGGCGCTGGGATGTTTCTTGGTTTTGAAATATCCAGACGGCAATCATACACCTAGTTGCATCCTGTCTAGTCCGGTGACAGGCCGTCTAGCTTCATAGACAGTTAGTCGGCCAGACTACATCACAGCTGTGGAGCTGCTTTGCGACAGATATACATAACCATCATTGTGCTCATCACCCAACGGCGCCGGTGATTTCTTACAACACATGTCACTGGGATAGAAAAATAATCATCGATCGTCGTATGTATTCTCGGATAACTCAATCTAATACATAACAGCTCGAACATCATACAATATCGTTCATGTACATCGTAACAAACACAGTAGGTATCAACTCCCAAAAGTATGATGCTGACTGGGGGTGTAACAGATCAATGGCAACGCAGAGTATCGTGATGAAGCTATCGTTTGAACCTGAGGGTTACACACGAAGGCAGTGAGGACATACATAACAGGACAACAAAGTAAAGATGACGATAGCTAGGGAAGTGCGAGATGATAAAACTTCATACCTCATAGTATCTCCACGACTTCAGCACGCACATCCCTAGCGAAGTTGTCCAGCCGTCTGATTCCGGAAACGACCATCTCGTGCTCAGCAGCAACTCGCTTAAATTCTCCATTGGGTTGTTGCTGGAGCAACAACGCATGAAATGGTTGCTGCAGACGAGCAACCAATCGCAAGGCTCGGGTATACTCGTCCGTTGTGGCAGTGGGTAGAGCAAACAA
>JBBPRQ010000325.1:0-34849 GCA_038093095.1 Boletus insuetus | reverse complement strand
CTCATCGCTTCCATTTTACGTGCCTCTGGACTTTCCATCGGCACTTTCAACAGCCCCCACCTCCTCTCCGTCCACGACGCCGTCCTCATCAACGGCAAACCCGTGTCACCGTCCGTCTACGACCACGCGGTCTCGTCATCCGAGTCGCTGCAGATCACACCATACCCGCTGACACGCCCCCCGTCTAGATCCATTGGATGACATTGACTCCTGAAACATACCTCATTGCTATATAACCCCTTCTCCCGTCCTCCACGGCAAGGATGCTACCCTTCTCCCAATGTACGAAATAGAGATCAATGTTAGTTTTCAAAAGACGATAAAACCAAATGACCCAAGCCCGCAACAAGCTAGTCTCGAGCCGTTCTAAAAAAGGAAGGCGCTCCGAGTGTCGGGATTTTATCTGCTTCCCGAGTTCACCCTATAAGCTGCCCCGGCGCACCGACCAGCACCTAGGCTATCCCCACGCACCACACGTTACATAACTCGCTTTGGATCTAGCAAGGGTGTTGTCCGAGTCGGGCGGTGCTTATCGCCACACTAATATCAGTGGCAAACATGACTATGATCGCCACGGTGTGGACGAGCACTTGACGATCGTGCTTGGGATGACGGATGAGGGACGGCCGGCGTTGAGGACCGTGCACGTGGATGTGGACCATCGTGGTTCAAATGTGCGCCGTGACCGTGTTGCCAGTGGGCTGGGGCAGGATGACGATGGGGACGGATCGAGGTCGACTGCGCGGGAGATGCGGGCCAGAACAGGGGAATTTTCTCGTGACGGGTGACGGACGGCATCTGTCTCGTCTCGCGGTATTCCGGATCGGAGGCTGTGCCAGTGGAGATCCCAACCATCATAGTGTGACCGACGTGTTTACCTGTGGACACAGCGTCGCGATCCCAACATTCTGTATTGGTATGGATCCCAACCAACTTGATGCCCAAACGACGGGGTTCTTCTGCGCTTAGCCCCCGCCAAATGTTTCACCATCCCAAACTCGAGGATGGCCTCATGCTGTCGGCGACACTGGCACAAAGCTGTTTCATTCGATCTGCTCGTGCTAGCAAAGCACCCGAGCCCCCCCCCTGCCATTCACCTCCACGAGCCAACCTGTTCACCAGCATCTAAAGTGCGAATCAAGTGCAGCCTTGCAGCTCTGGATCGCAGGCCCGGGGAGAAGCGCACGGAGCGAGAAAGGGTTTCAAAACCTTCTTGGCGTTGAGCTATGTCGAGTCGAACGCCTGTCCATAATCTTGCAAGCTGCGCTGCGAGCCAACAGTGCTTATCTTTAGGACCTGAGCTGGCGATCGTCCATTTATTGCGGCTCGGCGTATTCTACGGGTCTTAGACTGATATTGTGGACTGGACACTACTTTATCGACTGGAACCGGAAGGATTCAGCGAGCAGTAAAAGTTCCAAGGACAAAGCATGTAGGATGTAAGTGTTCTGAGTACCCGGGGTATGAGGAACGTCCAGTCCATAAATCGTGTTATATGTGTGCTCGTACAATATGAAGGAGAGTGTATCGCAGTGCAGTGGTATAAGCATCAAAGCCGATGTAGAAACAAAGCAATTAAAAACAAAGATCAAGAACACGTATTGGTTAGCTTATTCAACGGGAATTGGTAGCCCGCTTGCGCCCAAGTCGTTATGTTCGGATTGCTGTAAGCATTTAGATGTCTAGCAAGGATTCGAGTTAGATGACACCGCTCAGGGGACACAAATCACGTACGAATTGATATATGCGGCAGTTGGATGGCCAGGAGGATCGCAGGACAATGCATCTTGTAGCCCCTGGCGTTGATATAGGCGGACGTAGTCGACATACATCGCACTGGGGAATTGAAGAGAATGGTAATCCTGGCCCTGGAAGGAAGCTAAAGGAGCAGTCAGCAAATCTGTTATTCTCGCACGAGAGGACCTGCTTACGAGACATGCCCAAGTTGAGGATAATGAACTGCCAAACATCAGTCAAACCCGCGTTCCGACGATGGTCGAGGGACTTACCATCGGTTCCTCAGAAATCAGTCTCGAGCTGACCTGAGAGACCGGATCGGGCCCGACGGAGGTTGATGT
This sequence comes from Boletus insuetus, assembly GCA_038093095.1. Taxonomy (NCBI): domain Eukaryota; kingdom Fungi; phylum Basidiomycota; class Agaricomycetes; order Boletales; family Boletaceae; genus Boletus; species Boletus insuetus. The sequence continues at coordinate 32,771 of JBBPRQ010000325.1, read as the reverse complement.
TATTTTCCACGTCTGTGCACTTTGACTATACCAAGTGATGTATGCCGACGCCCGATCATTAGGGTCCGACCAGTACTCGAACCCATATGTGGCATAATGTTGTCCACCATAGTTTTGATCATCGACAAAGCTCACTGCGGACAGGGCTTGCTGATAGACGGCGCCTTTGTAAGAGTTGAGAGAAGTAACCGAGGTATCGTTGATGGTAGTCGCCGTGGACGCGTTGTCGAACTGGTATTGGTAGTTGTAAGGGGCAACTTGAAAACTCTGGGAGACTTGTCCTCGGAATGGGGATGTGGCTAAATCTATTTGGGCTTCCAGGATATCGATTTCTGGGACACCACGGCCTACATATCCATTGCCCCTCGCTGGGCCAGGGTGATCCTGATTGGGGCATGTACATGCAGAGAGCCGTTGGCCAGGCTGAAAGCTCAGCGGGCCACCATCACTACCACCCGTGGCAGCCACTGTTGGATTACCTTCGTAAGTCTGGTTGGGAAGCGTTCCTAGGTCACAGCTGTCATAACTGAACGGCCATGTGCCTATGAACAGAGACGAATGAACTTTCTGATGCAATACTGGCAATGGAGGTTATGCGCGCACCTTCTGTTGTTCCACCATAACCAGGACGACCCTAACCCACTAGTAAGACCTGGCAGTCGATCAATCCGAAGAACATACCAAATTACCCATAGTCCATGCGCCTATTCACTGGTAAGAGATCCGACAGAATACAAAGGTAAACGAGGTGCTCACCCGGCCAAAACCCTGGAGACTGTGAACTTCCTGGCAAACTAAGGCTAACTTCAAGATACCCGGTAGTGAAGCACAGCTTGTTCCATGAAGTAACCATACCTTGACACAACAAGGTCAGAAAATGGACGTCAGCTACAAAAGGTCATCACATACCACTCAAGAAATTCAAGTCGTTGATGGGTTGTTCAGTGATCGTGATGACCATCTTTCCATTCGCTGTTGTCACCGCCTTCAGAGAGCTGAGAACGATGATCACGCTTGATATCAGAAACTTTGCCTACCTGAGGATCATACCACTCCAAGTCACCCGTGGGCCTGGATGTTGGACCAATGTGAGCGCCCAAATCACCTCTACATTCGTTGTTTGGTGGAGCTTACCAGTAGTGCAAGTTGACTGCTTCCCAAAAAGGATCGTCGCCTGGCCAGAAAGTTCGACCGTCTGTGTTGAATTCGTCACTAAAAACGAGTTCATAGGGGTAACCGTCGCTGCCAGTCCGATGTTTTACGGTCGACGGCGTGGCGGGATCGACGAGGCTCAGCAAACCAGGAAGATCCGGTACTTGTCCGGTATAGTTGATACCACCAAGGTTGTACCCAGTTGTCGTGCTTCTGGCCGCCGTGAAGTAGTGGATAATAGGGTAGCCAGCAAAGAGAGTGACCAAGCCGAAAACGAGGATGAACAGTGTTGAGACGTTGGCCCACCCTCGCGCCGAGAAAATGGTGAATGAGCTGTTGAGCGCGGCGTCGTGGATGGGATCAGGATTATGGAGGGCGTCGTCTAGATCGGGATCCTTTGTATCCCACATATACGGGGGTACTGAAGAGGTATTTGCGGTGTGTCCACTGGGCATTTTCTCTCCTCCAGCCAAGGAGGAGGCTTCCGAGGGAGCAGCGCTGAACCGAGCACCTTGAAAAGCGTTGTCTCGGGCCGTCGAAGGGTTGTACTGCAAAAAGAAGAATTTAGGGAGAATCAAAGAAGAAATAAAGCGGGACACACGGAGTATGGGCCATAGCTCCCACCAATTGCTCCTGTAGCGACACCCTGTGCGATCGCACCTCTGCCTGGTTGAAGGTGACTGCTGAGAGAGGATGACCTGGCGGGGGCCCTGGAGGATGACTGTGAGCGTTGGATATTTGTTGGTTGCGGGCTTTGTGGGACGGCGTAGTACTCCTGGGCACCCTGGTGCGGCCTACGCTGCGTGGACATTGACGCAGACGTTCGGGGGAGAGGAGCAGACATTGGACGGGGGAAACAAGTGACAGCGCTTACTTACTGCGCCCAAAAAACGTGGCTGCCTAACTCCGGTCTGACACAGCATCCGTCTCGACCCCACGCCTTGCATGAGAGTCACAACTGAAACATTCACTCTTTGACATATTCTACATGTTCATCCGACACACAGTCCCACTACCGCTCGTCCCATCGAACACAAAGAAATTGGCTATCGGTGCTTCTCGTGCAGCCAGCGCTTTCAGAACATCTTGAGCCAACATCCCACCCACAACGGCACATACCGGAGAAAATTCGTGAGACGCCCCCGTGGACAATATTCTGCAAGGGTTGTGTCAGCATCACAGCTCCCCGTGTATATATCATGGCGCTCACTCGATCGGCTCCCGCGGCATGGTATCAAGTACTTGTTTGTTTACACCAGATGTTTCCAACAACGAATTGGCTGTCGACAGAAGCTGTGGTGCTTCCTCCAAGCTCTCCGGAAGCTTCCCGGCGTGGGCATGCTGGTATTCCCAGACAGCTTCATCGTCCATTATATGTCAGCACTCGCTCGCGGGAATTGTATCTGATTCAACATACCTAGTATCCCGTGCACGACAGCCGGATTGAGTTCTTTTGTCTGTTTTCTCGTCAAAGCAGTCCATCGATGGCGCAAGGCCATGTGCAAAGGTGAGTACACTGTGCTGGCTTTCAGATTGCGAGGTGCATCGCTCGGCGCAGAGCGATCGCTATACATATGATGAGGATCAAACCTGGCTGAAGCTACGCACATACTCACGGGGAGATGTAATCATGCTTAAGTAGGTCGCAGAAAATGTAGCCTAGCAGACCAAACGTCCCACCAGCGTAAAATGGTTTCCCGAAACGCCGACAAACTTCGTTTATACAAATCTAGAGGGACGGCGGTCAGTAAGCATGACGGAAAGGAAGACTCTATGGCATATCTCACTAGTCCTTCACGATGCCAATCGGTCACGCAGACAAGGTCAACGCTCATTACTAGTGCATCAAGCGACTCTCTCTCATGCAACACGTCGTGGCTGATCGCCTGAACAGTGACGAGCGGATTTAGACTTTCTATGCGGGTCTTGGCAGCATTCACTTTCTGTTGAGAAATGATATTTCCGTCAGCCCGCGGGTTTCCACAACGCCAAGTGATCATTGTGGAGCACCTTTTTCCCCACATCATCGTCTCGGAAAAAGAAACCGGCCCCCAGGTCCTCTTCGCCGACATCGTCCGTGTCAACAATCACAAGCTTTCCAATCCCAGCGAGAACAATGTTCTTGATGGCTTCGGTTGCGGTGCCCCGTAACCGGACGATTAGAATAGTCGCATTTCGCATTCTACGTCATCCACATCAGTTTCCAGACTGGAGGTCTTATGGATGAAGACGAGAATGCACTTTTGCTGAGCTTCGAGACCCCATAGTCGTATTTGCCGATCGTAGACAGCTGCTTCGTCTGCAAGGAATGAGTCCGGGAACCAGACACGCCATACAACAACTCAGTGTGCACTTACCCTCTGTGATCTGAACTGGATTCGATTTGGTGCTACCTTCATCTGCCGACATGTTGATGTAAGATGTACGCGAAGATTTGTGCTTGCTGGCGTGGCTCTAAAAGCGCGTCGTCGTATGACACGTGATCGACCTGAACTGAAGCGAGACCATACTAGATTGCGAGTAACGACCGTAGAGTGCTACAACAGTAAGACTCGGGTGCCAGCACAGAGAGAAACAGCAAAGTTTGTTCTAATTTAAATCCGTCAGACCACGGATATCCTTTCAGCACTTGATGTGCCATCTCGGTCATCATCCAAACTACTGATGATAAGACTCGCATCAGACAAGGTTCATTGAAAGAAACTCACAGATAGTTCCGTTCAATCTCAGATAGAATCGACAGGAAATCCCCTAGAATATTAATGGCCGCGGTTAGTGAGTCGGTGATGGTGATGAGGGAACATCACTTGCAAAGAAATGCATGCGCGCGGGCAGCAGACGCAGGGGCAGTCTCTGCTTTGCGGACTGCGTCAAGCAACGTGGAGGCGACAAACCGTACTTTGTGGACCTGTAGCGCGTCAACAGCTGAAAAGGGCTAGACCGCAAGGTCTCACCAATGAAGGTCCGTTGGTAGCTATTGACTGAATGGGTATACTATCGAGGTTTTCAGCATCGCACGGTCTCAGCGACCGATAAAACGGACCTATGAAGGATATTGAGAAGATCACTTGCAACCGCTTCTCGGTCTTCTGCAACGCCATGCTCGTCAATGGTGCCTTGCAGAGAAGTCACAAGTTCGTCGCGGTATTGCTCGATGACAAACCGGACGAGTTGCTGAGGAATTACTGATCACTAAACCGTGAAGCAAAGCATGGTGAAGATTTACCTGTGTCACGTAAAGATTCGCTTGCATGACTAGGAACGGGTTCAACGCATTTGCGCGAGAAGCCTTGGGGTTATCAAAGAAGTCTTTCACTTCTGCGAATGTTGCCTGCCTAAAGCCAGCACCGCCGCACTCAGCCGGGAGGTGGTTGTGCTGGTGAGCCTGCTTTAAGCGTAATGGCTCTGGTGCATGCACAAGGGCACCTAGAATACGTGAATGCAACGATTGGACCTCCTCGAGCCGTGCCGTGGCAAACTGTCCCTGGGGAGGTGATCGCTTGTCAACCCTGATGCGGACTAATATTTCTCCAAGCAGGGCAAATATTCTAGATATATAATTTAGGCCGGACACGATTGCTGTCTTTCCATGTGGTTGGGACAAATATGCAGTATGTGTAATACTGGAGGACAGTGCAAGGTTGAATTGACGGACATGGTTTGCGGAATAACACGCACTATTCATCATCGATTTCCTTAGGAAAATGGACTGTACAATCCTCATCACGAAGACAAATTGGTCTGCCCAACAAGATTGACGTGGATTTGTCGGCTGAACATCGAGGCGTAAAAAATTCACACTTGCATAAAGTAGGAATGACGGGTACGTACCGCCGAAAAGCAGCCAAAAAGTCCTGCGACGGACTTCGCATTCGATGGGGTCTAATCCTTCATAGGATGCTTCTTCGTGCATGTGGAGGGTGACGGCGATATGGGCAGCTTCGCCAAAGGCTGCATGTTGCGTCGCGTCGTGTCCCTCGCAAAAGTGATAGATGCAGTCGCTAAAGGAAAATTAGGTCACGCCACCAAGACACGACTCTCAAGTCTTACAAATAGCGAATGACGACGTGCATGGACGTGGGAGGATCGTATGAAACAATGGTAATGTGCCTGCTGGCTTCATAACATGTCTGAGCAAGTTTACGCACGACTGAACGTTCCATGGGAAGGTATGACCTCGGGACTTGTACGAGGGTAGAGGCGACTGTTGACATGACTAGGGCGAAGAACAAGGGGTCACGTTCTTCCCTGTGCGAATGTAGGTCAGCAATGAAGGATGGCTTGTGAACACAAGGAGTGAGTGGGTAAACGAAATCGAAGAAGAGGGCGATGATGAGAGAGATGATATCCCTGGGAGCGACGTCTTGTAAACGGTGTGGACGGAAATAGTATGAAAGAGGCGGAATGGCCATTGGGGGAAGGATAGGCAATGGTTGATGGTGTTTGTAAGACCAGTTGTGAGGGGAGAACGAGCCATGGGGTTCGGAGGGAGCGTATTGACGAGTGTCTTCTGCCGTTGATGGGTTTGCAGTGAGATCGCGTGGACCGCTGAAAGAGGGTATAGCATTGACGGGCGAATGCTGGAAAGAATCGACTGCAATAAGGTGGTGAGAGGGTGGTACAATCAAGGAGGTTGTTTGAATTGGTGGGAGGGGCGACTCGAGGTAGGAAGGTGAGGTGGGCTGTGGGAGTGAAGGAGAGACATGGGTCTGGGTGGGACTAGCGAGGGAGCGGTGGGTGGAACTCGGGGAGATTGCATCAGGGGCAGTGGGGTCGCGGGCATCTGGCTGGGAGTTTTGTGCAGAGGCGGCGGCGGCAGCCTCTTGTAGACGACGCAAGTACCTATGGGAGGATAAATAAGGAGAGAGAGAGTATGGAGAGTAGCGCACAGATTTGGAGGACCTCTTTTCTTTGGCTGGTAGTCATAGGTACAGGGAATAGCGAGTGCGATGCAGTGTTTGCATGATTGTTTGGGATCATCATCGGGATTTTCTTTGGCACAGCGGACCTTGCGCGCTCTGCAAGCGTCACAACCTGACGTCAAGGGTCAAGGAAAGGCAGGATGACGTGATGCGGGGTAGACGCACTCTGAGATTGGCGCCTGTGGGGTGCAGAAAGGGCGTATGTCAGTGATGGATCTGGGAGAGAAGAGAGAGAGATTGACATGGCAAGCTAGTTAGTGAACGTGTCGACAGAGGGAAGAAAGTCTCGGTCGGTCAGCAACGCACTTTCTCTTGCACACCTGCCGTTTTCGGGTAAACATTCCCCCCTCCAGAATTAGCGTGCTTCAATGGCATGGAACGAAGCTGAACCCGTTCAACCATCTGCGATCACCCTCTTTGCCACTTTGGGATGCTTATGTAATTTCATCTTATCTACCCAACGCACTCAGCATCGACCCAGCTCGATCCGTGTCCAGCCTCCCCTCCGCGCAGTGTCGCCGCACCATGTCCCCGATCGCCTGTCGCTGCTTTCTCTGCTCCTGGTCCCCCCACTCTGTCCTTCCCCGCATCAGGCGCGCCCAAAAGTTGAACGCCATCACAGGGTCATCCAGATGCAGGCACGCAACGATGCAGCGCTTCCCCACGTTCGGTGTGTGCACAGCGCTCCATTCCCCTGTCGTTCGCACAACCTCCCAAGCCTGCCGAACATTGGCCTCTAGCCGCTCATCGTCCACACCGTGTCCGACTGCCACGCTCGCCTGGATCAGCGCCACCATCGTCTTCGGCGACAGCGATACTCCCGCCTCTCGTGCCCGATCGAGTAATTTCGCCACCAGCTCGGCATCTCCATGCTCGATCGCCTCATGCAGCACGGTGCCAAACGTGACCCCGTCCGGCCGCAATCCCTGTTCCACCATCCGGTCCACTACCTCACACGCCGCCCTCGGCGATCGACGGGCCATCGCAGAAAGCGCGATATTGATGTCGTGTCGGTCTGGTATCTCCCGTCGTCCAATCAAAACTCGAAACGGACGAAGCCCCTCGCTCATCTCCCCAAGCATAAAGTAGCCCCGCGCGAGCGCACTCAGGTCAAAGTGATTTGCTTCCTCCAACGGCAGTATTGTTTCCCGAAATGCATCGAGAACTCGACGAGCGAACCGGTAGTAATCGGTCTCTATTGGGTTGAAGACCGGGCGTCCCTCTTCCATACGGGCCGCTTTCCCCTCCAGTTTCGTCCGTGCCCACGAGTCACGTCGAGTGAACAGACTGACCATCCGGAGCATCGTTGCTGCGTTCCCAACCACGAATTCGCGTCCATATCCCTCCGAGTATCTCTCCCAAAGCACACGCGCCTCCCTCGCGAATCCATGGCTAGCAGTCAGAGCGATGAATCGACCTCGATCGTAACGGGGTATGAGCTCCGACGTGTCGACAACCTGTTTAGCCAGAGAACGTGCGAGATGCACGTCATGCTTTTGTCCAACGAGATAAGCCATTAACCACGTTAACGTCGCGCCTTGGGGTGATGGATAGTTTTTCATTGTTTTGACTCGACGAGACTGGGTGTGACTATAGAACACGTGTGCAGATTCACCGTCACCCACACGCAATGCCCGGCCGTAGAAAAGCTGGACGGTTTTCCTAGGAATGGTTATGCCACAGCGGGGATCCACGAGACGGCACATGAGCCAGGCACATGCTTTGAACTGCGTGGGAGAACAACTCTCCAGAGAAGCATGCAGCAACTCTAGCGCAAGAGGTTCCAAATCTCGTTTAAGCGAGTCTTGCGACGTCATGATTGACGCAATGAACCCTACGCCACGATGATGCCAGTCCCAGTGCAAGCAAGCGCGCGCCAGTGTAGATCTCACGATAACTGCGAAATCATGCGCGAGCGGAGACGGCACCTCAGCCAGCAAGGCCTCAGGAGGTACATGTCCACAATCAGAAAGGGTCTGGAAAAGTTCAAAGGCTTCTTGATATCGCTTCAGTGATACGAACTTGTCGACTAATGCATAAGCAAGGGAGGTGGCTTCAGGGGGGCGGTAAGACGCGGCTTTTGCTCCTGTAGGCGGTTGGAGCGATGCTAGGTGTTCCAGGAAAGGACCGAGGATGAAATGTATCACGGATTGGTCATGGGCGTCTGAAGTCGTATCATTTAGGATGGTTTTCATTACGTGCAACACTGCTTGTGCAGGAAAGGCAGCGGGTTGATCTTGGCGACGAATGATCGCGAGTAGGGATAATGTCGTCTGTTTGTCTAATAGACCGGAATGTCGACGAGGAATGCAAAGGAGAGACACGGCTACCTGGGCACGCTGCTGTTCGGCGAGGAGATAGTCGTCCAGTACGTCTGCTGCAAGATTATCCACGATATCCTGGGATCCATGCTTGACAGCTCCCTCTGCGAGGCGGCAAAGGACGTTTGTTGGCAACGAGGCGACCAATGCGGGATCTTGGGCACGTAATTGTGTATAGGCATCGAAAGGGCCATGCTTAGTTTTCTCCGACGTGACCTCCTTCGCCACCGGTTTAGAATCACTTGTCGTTTTTGGCACCGAGTAACGCGATACACGCAACACTCTCTCCAACAGGGCTGGTCTTGGATCGGGAGGTGAGGGTCTGATGGCGGGTGGCTGAACCGCGTCCTTGGGGACACTTTCGCGAGTGGCAAGATTGGCATGGCGGTATCTAAGGTTGAAAGATGTGCTGTCATGGACATGACCTTGGACGAGTCGTTGGGTGGAAGTTGAGTTGGGGGTATGCGCTCGAAGGATGTGGCGACAAAGGAACATATGTTAGCTTGAATATATGCTGTCAGTTATAATTCCCTTTGACACGCAAAACTGCCCACCGCATGCCGCATGTGTAGTCGGTTCTTGACAGGCCCTGAATGAACGCGACCAAGACTTGTACACTTTGGTCTGTTTGCGGATGAAAATTTGGTAGAGCGAGAGGGAGCTATCCCAAACAGGGACAAACATATCGCTTTGCCCACACATGCCTAGACTAACATGATAACAGGCTCCTTTTTACCCTCCTGCACTGTCCTCGTACGACAGGCATGTCACTACCATCTTGACCATGCCTTTTTTATTGATCCATAGTCTAGCCACGACGCTTTGAGCAGGAACAGGACATGTGTTGAGCGGTTTCCTTTTGCGGATGATTGTACCACGTGAGGTGGTAACGTGTGGTTGAACGATGGGGTCAGGTGCCAACGTCTGCTGCGATGGGTGCCAGTCAGTCGACGAGTTCGCAAACCCAGACGTCTCACGCCCTTCACGTCTTGCGAGTCACACCATCTTCTCCGGCGTCTCAGACATCCATCGAACCCTTTTTCGACTTCATCGTAGGCTACAATGACATTAATTCCTTTTCTGCCAGGACAGAACTAGACGCGACCGAGCTGGAACGCATCGTCGAGGAACACGAAGGAAGCGTTCTCAACCTCCTCGTATGGAGTAGCAAGACACGCGAAACACGAGGTTTGTCACCTTTACCTGTGTCTACCATCTTTGGACGCATCTCCTTTTTTCCGACAGTGGTTCCCATCGTGCCGTCTCGTGGTTGGGCACTCGCCCAACAGGCAGTTCTTCCACTGGAAGACTCTGGTGCCTCGCCGCAACCATCCCTACTTGGCCTTAGTATGCGCATGTGTGAATTCGAGTCCGCAACTGACAATGTCTGGCATGTCCTCGAAGTGGTAGAAGGTGGCCCTGCTGAGAGTGCTGGTCTGGTTCCATATGGCGACTGGATAATCGGTTGGTCCGGCGGTGTCCTCAGTGCGGAAAACGACTTTTACGAACTGGTCGAAAGTGTATGATGTCCTCTACCGTGCCTGCGCATCTTCTGATGACCACCATTCCAGCACGTAGACAAACCTTTACGAGTCTATGTTTACTCGTATGATTTCGAGTATGCCTCCTGGACGTTGTCCTGTCTATTCGAGACTCACGACCCTTTTAGCAACCTTCGAGAAGTCGTCCTTGTTCCGAACCGTCATTGGGGTGGGGAAGGACTACTTGGATGCGTTTTTGGGTGCGTTCTCATCTGTCATGTCATGCCGGTTGAGAAGCATGCAGTTTTTTTAGGTTTGGTTATCTCCATCGTATCCCGTCTCAGCCATCGGATCGCAAACCACTGGATGCACTACACGAACACTCTGACCTCGAGGATCAACAGCTCTTTGTTCCCGCTGATGTCCCCCCAAATTCACCACCCTCTGTGCCCGCGTCGGGTGACTATGGTCATCCCCCGCGTCGCGCATCACTGGTGGTGGCACATCCGCATCCCACACGCGCCAGGGAAATGACGCGCCGGGTCACTGATCACGCAGTTGGACGTGACACCCCATCTACTTCCCGCCCTGGTACACCAAGACGTTCGACCCAGACGCCAGGGCCCTCTTCTCTGCCGCCTGTTTCAAGCCGCTCTTTCGGCTCTCCCCTCAATGGTGATTCGTCACCCCAATCATGATTGCGTTCGCACACTCAAAAGGTCTACACACGTCAAGGGACAGGAGCGACTCCAGGTTTGTATTCTGTTGCAAGCCCTAAGCACAGTACACACAAGGCGTCACGGACGATTGAACACGACGATGAAGAGGAAGATGATGATGAGGGCGACATTTCTGATGGCAATGGTAGCGTTTCGGGAACGGACTTGGGCAGTCTCACGAGTGTGGAATAACTCCACTTTTGTGTGCGGTTGTGTTTTTTTTTAAAAACGAGATACCCTCGCTATCATAATTGAACGTGTTACAGAGACAATATCCTCGACTACAGTGGAAGAATCGTGTGCGCCTGGTACAGTAAAAGGTGTGAAAGAAACGCGAAAGTCATGTACATCCTATATGCAAATACATTATGATGGTCCAAGATATCTTACATGGTTGAAGAGATGCGTATTCCGTGTGAGACCAGCTAGGTCTCTGGCGATTCTGCCTCGGCTGATGGTACAGTGCGTGGATTGAACTCTAGATAGAGCGCGATAGAAGGCCACACTGAAGGAACGTCGCATCAGCAGATTGCACAAGCGGAGCGAAAAGCTTCACCACTGACCTTCTTCAAACCCTGGATGCCGACCATTGCGGATCTGACGCCACACATTGCGCATGGCGTCCGACGCTCGAATTTCGCCCCAGTGTTCCAAAAAGTAGTTGACTTGTATCTTTCGCACTTCGGCAAACGTGGCTGAGAAAGGAGAGAACACCTCGTAGGGAATGTTCTCTACAGAGAGCGACTTTTGAATGTGCTAGACAGATCGGTTAGAGCTCGGTGTATGATGAAAGGCACTTCATTTTTTTTTTCTTACCTGGTACGCCCTCTCTCGCAGTTCCAAGAGACCGAGCTCTATGGACTCTTGAGCCTGGGTCACGGGATTTTTCGAGTGTCACTTACTGTCGGCCAAACGATATGCCGCTTTCGCAGAACAGGGTGCAGGCCGCCCCGGTCGCGATTGTTGCCACTCCTTGATCCACTCTCGTCTCGACGTGGGACTATACATGTGTGCAGGAGCCTTTGGACCATCATGTAAACTAGATTGGCTGTCAGATGGCGTTGCTGTCGTTGCCAACCTTTTCGATGATGCGGCAGCAGTAAAGGACGATGCCAGGGGGGCAAAAACGATAACATCAGTGTACAACTATGACGGCTGGTGAGTCAAGACCAAGACATGGTGAAAGTGACGTCGCACGTAGTAAAGGACGGCCTTGTATGTCGCATAAGCAACGTCGCCTACAATAACCTGCATCTTTTTTGGGCCCGGAACAGTCTCCGAGTGTGAAGCGACACGATTCGAACAATCCAGATCTGTCGTGAGCGAAACATCCTTGCTTCTTGGGGAGGATGGGTGAGACAGTTTAGGCCTGACGTTGCGGGATTCATCTCTTTCGGTAGTGGTCGAGGGTGCTGTATTATTTGCTGTGTTTGCTGCTGTCCCTTGGACGTGCTTAACAACACTATCTTCAACCATGGGCGTCGTAGTGGGGGAGATGGCAGTTTCTGGACCATCGAGCTCGATGGTCCCGTCGAAACTAGGTTCGTCTGGGAGATCTGACGTCAGATCATCCTCTTCATCGTCCGAGTCTTCGAATTGACGAAATAGGTAAGTAGAATCGGATGCAGTATCTGCTTCGTCGTGATCTGGCTGGGGATGACCCATGTTGACATCCGCAGAGGCTTCCACGAAGCCGGAGCCAAACACTGGGGAATAATGAGCGCATTTGGCGGGAAGGGAAAGTCAAACGATTTACTGGTTTGGAAATAATCGGCACGCTGGAGAATTTTACTGTTGGCGTATATGATTCGTTTCTCCTTGGGTCTACTTCTCTTTGGGACCACGAATTCGACGTCGGAGTAGAGTGGATCGTCGAGGAGTGCGCCAACACACTCCAAGAAACTCTTGGGGACAAGTTGCGTGGGAGTGGTTGGTGGTTGTATTGGAGGCTGTGGAGAGGATGTGATGGTGCATATAATCAAGAAGGCATCCGATTCCTTGACTGGAGTAGAATGATAATAGACGTGATCTCGTCTAGCAAACTGGGCCCTGTGAAGCAGTTGTCAAAATTGAAAAAGTTTGTATTTGATCAGGATCATACCATCCCCAGTTTGCGGTCTTTCAAGACGCGTGAGGGAAATCGGAGCAACTGGAAAGACTGGGCATACCTTTGAAGAGAACGAATGATTGTGCGCTTCCTTGACGTTGAACAAGACTGTTTTCGCTAAGCTGGAAGAACAGAACAGCAGTGTGTCGATGTTCGCAAAATGCAGGTGTCACCATATGGGTTACCTTCGCAGTTCGAAACTAAACTTGAAAACGCCTTCCCGGACCCATCTGCGACAAACGATATGGTGAAGCCAAGTGGACAATGGGGGAGACATACTTTATGTCTACGGCGCTATCTTTTTCTTGTGCCGATGGCTGGGACGGGTCAGTGGACACGCAACGGTGATCGAGCTTGTACCACCGACCTCACAAGAGAGGTATAGGCTGACGAAATTTCCGCCTTCCGTTCCCGAATTTGCGTAGAACAAGATCTAGGCGAGCTGAAGACTGTGATGGTCGGCTGGTAGGGGAAGAGTAGCGCACCTGCCACTGTCCTCCCCCGAACTTGGCTGATTTTGTCACTTTCGACTTGGACTCTCCTTTACTGTTCGCGCGTTAGTAGGGTTGTTTGTGGGGATGGGTCGTCGTTACCTTGCGTCGAACAAGGATTTGAGTCCTCGGAGTGTCCACTCGAAGGTGATGGACGTGCTTTCGTGGGCATCCTGTGTCTTTTCCATGACTTGGTGGTGGAAGAAAGACCAGGGCATGAGGGTGGTAGTAGTAAATAACCCCTGTAGATCACGTGCACGCGAGTCGCTACGACTACAGCCACCCGTTACCGTCGCCCATTAGCCATTTAGCGCTAGGCCCAGGAATACGTCCGTCGCTCTTCTCCCTCGGCCTGCGTCGTCATCACACCGTCTTTTGTAGATGTCGTCCGAGGTGCAGACAACCGACGTTCGAATCACAGGTGCGCCCCGATCACCTCATTCCTGCTGTGCCCCATCTCTAACCCCATCATCATTTCCAGTTCTGGCCGCCAACTCCCTCGTCAAGCGCGAGGTATTCAGTCTTCCAGACCCTTTTGCCGTCGTTTCCGTCGACGGCGACCAGACATATACCACAAACGCAGTCAAGCGTACCCTTTCTCCAGCCTGGAATCAGCATTTCGACATGTCAGTCTTCTCTTCCGTTTCGCCCCACGCTCCCGCGATGCCTTACTACTACCCCACACAGTTCTGTTCGGCGTACTTCCACTATAACCATCCAGATATTCGACCAAAAGAGATTCAGAAAGAGGGATCAGGGTTTCCTTGGCCTCGTCAGGCTGGGTGGAGAAGAGGTGCTCGCACACTCAGCAAACGGTCACGGTATCTTTTTCCCCCCTCTCTTCGTTCCCCTTTCTCACTACCAATACTACTAGGTCTCATCAGCAGAGATCTCACCCAATCCGCGAGCGGTGCCCAAGTATACGGAAAACTCCTCTTTTCATTCTCTCTGCCTCATATCGGAGGATCACGGGTCCGTGTCGGACAAGCGCCCACTGCCCTTCCTGCTCTACAGCTTCCAGACGCATCTTCTCCCACGTTAAATCACCACAGGAGCACCCCTTCCCTTCGACCAGATTCGTCACCCCACAGTCCTCACCATTCCAGCATGTCCTCCCTTACTCCTCTTGACGGTCCAGCCTCCAATCGGCCACGCACATCTGGAGATCCAACTCTCTCCGCTGCTTCACAGACGTCCCTACTACTCAGAACTCACCCAAGTGTTCCTGGCGGGCTTAGGCCCTCGTCCGTCGACATTCCACATAGTTCGATCTATCGGGATGAATTCGGCCCTCTCCCACCTGGCTGGGAACGTCGATTCGACCCGAATGGGAGATCATACTATGTTGACCACAACACTCGTGCTACCACGTGGCATCGTCCTGTCTCCCCATCAGAAACCCCATCCTACCGCCCACCGCCCCCATCCCACTCGCAATCCCACCCGCCACAACCTCCAAGTTCCAGCGGAGTTTATGCTGATGTCCCCTTGCCGGAGGGATGGGAAGAACGTCGCACTCCCGAGGGGAGACCATACTTTGTGGATCACCGCACAAGGTCGACGACGTGGAATGATCCACGATCATCCCAAGTTGCTACTACGTCGGCCTCTGTCGCCGCCAACACCAATCTCGGCCCACTTCCATCTGGATGGGAAATGCGGTTGACATCAACAGGTCGGGTTTACTTTGTCGACCACAACACGCGCACGACGACATGGGATGATCCACGCCTACCGAGCAACCTAGATTCAAATGCTCCCCAGTATAAACGCGACTACAGGCGAAAGGTGATCTACTTCCGGAGCCAGCCCTCCATGAGAACGAAGGAAGGCAAATGTGAACTCAGGCTGCGGCGAAGTCGGGTCTTGGAAGACAGTTTCGCCGCGGTTATGAAGATGCGTGGCGATGACATGAAGAAGAGGTTGGTTATCAGGTTCGAGGGTGAAGATGGTCTGGACTACGGAGGAGTGTCTAGGTATGTCAATTTGACTTATTCCATACTCCCCACTGATTCCCATCAGGGAATGGTTCTTCCTGGTTTCACATGAGATCTTCGATCCATCATACGGGCTCTTTCAATATTCTGCACACGACAATTACACGCTTCAGATCAATTGGATGTCGGGGATTAACCCTGAGCACCTGACTTACTTCAAGTTCATCGGCAGGATCATGGGACTGGCGATATTCCATAGACGATTCTTGGATGCATACTTCGTTTTAAGCTTTTACAAAACGATCCTGGGCAAAAAAACATCTCTCTCGGACCTGGAAGCCGTTGATGCAGATCTGCATCGGAGTTTAGTATGGATGCTGTAGGGACCATTCTCTATGCCCATGGAGTTGGCTAATCACAATCATCTGAACATCAGGAAGAACGACATTACTGATGTTCTCGACGAGACTTTTTCAGTCACCGAGGACCGCTTCGGAGAGATCATCGACGTAGAGCTTAAGCCTAACGGAGCCCATATCGCCGTCACCGAAGAGAACAAAAAGGAGTACGTCGAAGCTGTCGTCGAGTACCGCACCAAGACTAGAATAAGAGAGCAATCGACTGCACTCTTGAACGGATTCAGAGAGCTTATCCCTTCGGAATTGATTGACGTGTTTGATGAACGAGAGCTAGAACTATTGATCGGTGGCATGTCCGAGATTGACACGTACGTGTCTTGACAGATTGTAACAAAGTTGAGACGACTGATTCATCTGGTCACAGGGATGATTGGATATCGTACACCGACTACCGTGGATACGAGAAAACAGATCAGGTTATCGAGTGGTTTTGGCAATGCATCCGGAGCTGGCCGACTGAGCGCAAAGCTCGTTTACTGCAGTTTGCAACTGGGACTTCACGAGTCCCTGTCAATGGCTTCAAGGATCTTCAAGGGTCCGATGGCCCCAGGAGGTTCACGATCGACAAGTCTGGAGACCCCTCACAGCTGCCTCGGAGTCACACATGTTTCAATAGGATTGAGCTCCCCCCTTATGAAGATTACGAGAGTTTGGAGAGGAAACT
Source organism: Boletus insuetus (assembly GCA_038093095.1). Taxonomy (NCBI): domain Eukaryota; kingdom Fungi; phylum Basidiomycota; class Agaricomycetes; order Boletales; family Boletaceae; genus Boletus; species Boletus insuetus. Next base: position 16,558 of record JBBPRQ010000325.1, on the reverse strand, counting down.
AACATATGCCATCGAGTAAGTTGGACCTCATTGCCCGCACAATTTCGTGTACTGATTTTCCGCAGGGAAACGGAAGGCTTTGGTGTAGAGTGACGGACAATCCTTTGTTTTTGTTCATTATCTTCATCTGTGTTCTACTAGTACGACGTTGTATCTATACCATGTTAGCCTTTGGACACTAGCTGCTCATTAACACTTTTCCCACCTACTGCTTGTAAATAATCAATCGGGCTTGTAGAGGCTGTGGGTTCCGTCCCGCTACGAGACCATCTTGTATGAAGACATCATGCGAGTAGAAGACGGATTTCAATTGGTACGCCGTCCAGCCCGCATCGTGTATTCTAGCTATCTGAATGCAGCTCCCCGGCTTGCAGACTCATTTCACTGAGCGAAATGCATATCTCAGTGACCCAGTGCTCCCCAACTTACTCAAGAGGGTTTTACCTTCAAAGTACGAAAACTCTGGTATCTGAGCTTTCCCTTGATCACGACTATCCAGGATAGCAAGCGAGATCGAACCCGACCTCGTGCGTCTTGGCACAGAAGCTATCACCAGTAAGCGAGTTTCCTCGGCGCGACTTGATGTCAGTATCCTGATTTTTGTTGGAGGCGTCCGTGCAATCAGCGAACGTGCCACCCCTCCCCGTCTGACCCAGTACAATCACTGGGGACAGCGGATTGATCAACTCGATACCTCGGAAGCATGGAAGGCGCTGAAAGCCGTGTTCTTCAAAGAAGGCATTCCCGGTATCTTTTACGAGCGTACGTATGGCGAGTTTAGCAGGATATATGGATTCGCCAAGTTGCATATGCTCGTCGGAGATTCTCATGTGGTGAGAGCCGAGTTGGTCTTATGTGTGCCGTTTGATTGGACTCCATGTTGGGTCACTTTTAGGTGGGGTGTCCGATATCTATGGCGGATGGGTGCGCCAGGGGTGAGCTCGGACGCGAGTTGATATCTTCAAGTCACTGACGAAATATTCCTCGGAACAAGTGCTTGAGCTCATCGGTACATCGGAGATGAAGACTAGGTTGCTCCCTCGTCTCACAAGGTATGCATACTGATCATGGAAGACGAACGATTCTCAATATTGATCAACAGTCGTGATCCATCCTTTGCCTTTACATCAGGACAATGGATGACCGAGGCATGTCCATCCTCCCTTGCATTACAGCGCGTTTCACATGTGAGCTGTAGCGACCAGGCGGCTCAGATGTATCCCTCACTGAAACGATCGCTGTTCCAACTGAGAATTCTGGAGATCAAATGTGGCCCGAATACCAATTGGATGGGTTCAAATGGTTCTCGAGTGCTACTGACAGCGATGTATCCGTCGCACTGGCACGCACGGGAGACATCAAAGATGGCTCGCGTTCGCTTTCCCTGTTCCTAGTTCCCTTGCGCACACCGCTCGTCCCGCGAGCTGGAGAACCTCTCCCGTCTTCGATTAGCAATGGCATCTATACGCACAGATTGAAGAACAAGATTGGGACGCACATCGTACCTACCGCTGAGCTCTCTCTGAAATCGACGACTGCTTACCTCCTCGGGTCACTCAATCGCGGTGTCAAGAATATCCTTCCTGTTCTCTACATCACCCGTATCCATAGCGCAATTGCTGGAACGGGTCACTTGCGCAAGTGTCTTGAGATTGCAACTGCATACTCAAACGTCAGGAGAATCTCGAATGGTCAGCAACTGCTCTCGGAGAATGCGGTGCATGTAGCGCAACTGGCGTCCATCAGTCTCGTCTACCGTGCCTTGACTCATCTCGTCTTTGGCACGATCTTGTTCATGGGGAAAGTGGAAGCCAATGTCGCAAGCAAGGACGACGAGTCACTGTTAAGAATCTTGACAGCTGTAGGCAAAGCGTTTACTGCAGAGAAGGCGGTTGCGGCTATGGAGGAGAGCATGACAGCTCTAGGGGGGATGGGTTACATGGAAGAGGTGGGCATTGGAAGGTAAGCACCTTTGTCATGCAAGCAGTTGGTTTACAGAATTGTACATGGACAGATCCATCCGCGATGCGCTAGTGGAGAAGATCTGGGAAGGCACGACCTCCGTACTTGCCATGGATCTCGTGCGGAGTGCCAACGACCCAACCACTTTCACGGCGTTCAAGAACGTTAGTTCGTCTGCCCGTTCCACCGCAGAATGCCCGAAACTGACTTGTGTCAAAGTGGGGAACTAAGATCCTTGATTCCTGCCCACCAGAACTTGGGAGCAAGGTCCAGGCACCGCTGGAAGCCGTCAAAGCTGCTTTTCAAACGATAGACAAAGTTTATGGACATCCCATGACAATGTCGCCTCTACTGCCTCGGCCTGCTCTGATGTTAGTGGGTCACGCTGCGTCAGCGGCGATGCTCCTTGAGCATGCAGTATGGTCACACAACATGAAGACATCAGATCGGGATGTAGATGCGGAAGTATTTGTGCGTTGGGTGAACGAGGGTGGTTTATCGTCTTCATTCCGGGAAGTGCTTCACATTGACTCGGGAGACAATGGAGAGCGCATTTCGATGAACAGGTCTCTTGCGTATGGGCCCAGGTTGTAGTAGCACGCGAGTTTATAGTAAATACTAGGCTACTCGACAACTCCCTCATCCCGACGCGGGCGAGTCCAAAGGACTTGACATTGAATATTGACGCCTTGAACGGACACACGGAATAGGATCCTTCAAGTCGGAGATCCAACAAGCATATGCCGCTAAACCTGCAATACCGATTTCTCATTTCCCTCGTACGCCCACCAACATGGGTAATAGCTTATGATGGACGATAAGGAACTATGTGGCATCTGATGGAGAACTCAACAAACAAACCCACGATGGTCGAAGATATGCGCACCCAAGTAGCCCTCGGCCTCCCCATCCACTCCGAGGGGTAAACTGCAACGACAGTTCCCGTCCGTCGCGAAGTACTTGTATACGTAGTTCGTGCTATACACCAGCTTAATACCATCGTGAGCACAATCATCGATAGCGTACGTTTTCATTATGGCGAACGAGGTCAGCCAGAGGTTCCAGAGACGACGCAGAGAAAGAGGCAGCCGTCAGATGACCAAACTTGATGAGGAGGTCTTCGCGGCGAAGCCCCTGTTGTGTGTGCGTCAAGGAAAGGCGAGTTGGAAAGAAGAGCGAGCATACCGCATGCGCAGCGGGACTCCCGGGTGCGACGCCATCCACTTTTGCAAAAGGGGACAGGGTTTCTTCTGTATGCGTGCTTGGGGTCGATGACATCTCGACAGGCACTGGGGGTGCAGGGGGCGCGAGGGAGGGATCATACACCTGATGCAATGCTTTCTCGATCTCGTCCATGGTGTATTTGAGATCGTTCCTCAACTTGATTATGCGAGTTCGAGCAGAGCGAATGGCATAAATGTCCAGGTCGGCACGCGGAAAGCCTTCGGAATCGACGAGAGGAGTTGTCATATCACAGTTGTTCTCCCTGAGTATGGAGAGTTGGAGGGTGATCTCTGCCTCGATCCCATCTTTGACGTGGATCAGCGCGCGTGCTTTCTCTGACGGTGACTCTGCGGAAGGCAACATGAAGTCAATTACATAACATGCTACAACGAGCCATCGTGCCAGTTCTAGGTCCAAATGCATCCAACATGAATCCTATATTTCTTGACTCACGCAAAGAGTACTGAAAGCTACACTATGGACAGGGGACATGCGGACAATTAACGACCGGCTGTTGCTTCAATGCAGCAAGTTCTGCAAGCTGCCTCTTCTCTTTCTCCAGCATGGCAGCATCTGCTGTTGAATTCTTACCTTCTCGGGTACGATCTGACTGCGCTCGGTAGTGATTCGGTAGTCAAGACGGTCAACACCTAGGGCCTTCAAAGTCTTCTTCTCCACCAAACTGTGGTCCTCCGAGTTCTCTCGGTTGAAGTTGAAGGGTTCCTTCAATGCCACTGGTGGATTCGTGATGATTCTGGGAATGCGAAGGTGATTTTTTGATGCGGAATGGAGCATTAGCGGGTGCAAAAGCGCAGCATCGCCGATTTCCCCAGTGAGCTCGACAAACTGGTGGCATTTTTTAATCTCATGAAGATGGGACCAACAAGCAGGGTCGTCTCTTGGATTTACGTAGGTCAAATTCGGAGGAGCAACCCTTCAGGGTGAGTAGCGAGGAGCTTTGCAATCATATCGATCCCCTCAGAACAGATATAGGTATCTCCGCCACGGGGCTTGATATCTGAGAAGATGGGAATTGCAAGGAGTCTTTGCTCGGGTGAGTCAAGGAATCTGGGCCCCATCCTCGTGTTAATCAACTTACACAACGCTATTAGTAGCGGATACCCACAAAGAAGTCACCGTCGACATGCCAGTTGTCTAGATCTTGAGGATGTAGCGATTCCGTCTGACATGCTAGTTCTTCTGATCCCAGATTGACGATGAAAGAGTCGCCCCACCAACCACTGTGTTTAGCGATACGCTCCTCGCCACCGAGGAGCTCTGTCATCGCTCCCAAAACCTTCATACTATGAACTCGGGGTGCGTCATCAAGCTGGTGCATCATACCTGGAGCAAATGTCTTGACAGCTTCCCGGTTATGTACAGGCATGTGAATGCGATCTTTGTCTGTGGCCCATGTTGATTTGTCATCTGAATGTACCCAAGACGAGTCCAGAGCTCTCTGGTCCATTCGTCGGACTTGTCCTTGCTGAAGGCTCGTTTGATTACATTAAGAAGTTAACCTAGTTGGCTTTTACAATGTCATGGTTTCAGATGGACAATTGATGATGGATTTGACGCACGGGTGAGGTGCTTGTAATTGTTGACCATGTTGGCGTTTTGTTGCGATGGACGTGTGTCAAGCTCGGACGGTCACAAGCATGTATAATTCGGGCCGGGGGTGTACTCGCTTGCGACCTGACAAGACAAGAACAACATACATATATACCTGACGTGATGATCGGAGACGAGAGTCCTTTTGCTCGTTCGCCTCGACCACGAGACCACAACCATAAGGCAGAGTGTTTGGGACAGATCACCTGTTCTGCATGTCTGATCATCGTCAGTAATGCTTTACAGGAGAGAATCTCTGAAATTCACCCATCTATGGACCGAACAGAATGCATCGTTGGGAAATCTCTGACGGGGATCCCATGCTCCTTTTGCCAAGTAGTAGTGGAAGACACTACTGATCTATCTCGGCGGGCATGGCACGAGCGCACTGCCATATTATATATATATATAATATTTGCCGTTTTGCCACCTCCTGTGCTTAGTCATCCGCATTCTGGCTCCTCTCTTACCGTCTCATCGTCTCGCCAGGTAGGATCCTTAGTCCTCTTTGTGATTAGATCTGATTTCTTTCGTCTTACCTCTCTTCATCGAGCCAGGGAACTCGATTTTCGCTACCCGTTCCCTCCCATTTCCGACAGGGTTCCTCGCAGCTCATTCTTTGTATTTGTAGTCCAGATCTGTACTGTCTCGCAGCTCGCTCGCGTCTGTAAATCAATACAGAAACCCGGGCTAAACTCGTAAATTGAACTCCTGCCATCATCACACCATGTTGTCTGCGCTGGACATTCGTGGTGTGGGCTCTTCTGGGCCACGGTACTCTCCTGGTGCTCCCACCACCCAAACCACTCAGACGATGCTCTCTCCTTCACGTTTTTTCAAGAGTCTTACGCAGCAGCCCGCTTTGCCACTCGGACCACGCTACAGTGCCACGGAAAGTGGGCCTGCAACAAGCTCACCTGCTCACTATTCGCCAAGTACTATTCATGTTGAGGAGCCATCCGAATCTGCTAGCCTGAAAATGGGTTCCAAAGCAAAGATAGCCCGCATATTGCCGACCATTTCAAACGTTATGCCAATTACACCACCCAGTACGTTAGCGTTGAGTTGGACAGATTCTGAACTCATCTTGCTGTAGAGCCTATCGAAGACATTTTCCGGCACTTCAATCTGTCCAGCACCAGTAGCCCGAACACTGAGATCCAGGTGGGTGGCCAAACGAACGACATGCTTCGATAATCATTTCCCCTTCCAACAGGTATTCGACAACGTTTCTATCCAGGATTTCGAGACACTGGAAAGTATAGTGGAGAGGTGGTCTTTCTCACAGAGGCGGCCCAAGTGCGTAAATCATTGCTCCATACTTGGGTTAGTTACAGGTTGTGTCATCACCCTGCGAGCGGATTACTTATTGTCGAAATGCCCACACCAGCTCATGAGTTCGCTATCACTGGTTTCAGTAGGACTGTCCAGCCGGCCTTGGATACGCTTCCGATCAACCGCCAACGTCTCTGCATCACCTTAGAACACAATCTGACACTGCGTTCAACGCTCACTAATTTTGTTGCAACCCCTGATCTTGCACTCGTCTCCGCATCCACCGGGCAAAGATGGTCGTCCAGGAATATCTTTGCGGTGGTTGAGTGCTCCTATAGTCAAGATGTCGACAGTCTGATGGAAAAGATTCGATACGAGGTTGAAGGGTAGCCTGAGATCACTTTTGTCGTCGCCATCATTGTCACAGAGGCTCGTGACTACAGATCCCCGCTTATAGACTCGCCGACTTGGAACTACTTTGCTCGACATGAATCCATCCTCTCTCTTCAAGACTTCCTGTCCCTTCCTCCCTCTGTCGGTGGGTCCGTCGCTGGCTCCTTGGCAGAGCATAGCCCCCTCAATACCGCTGATCCTGTGGATCCCCGTTATGGCACCATTCCTGGTGACTTTGACTCCAACTCCGATTCTGATGGTGAACTCGAGCCTCTAGTCCTTAACCCCATCACCATCGCTGGACACACTTGGTGTGACATCCATGACGTTCGGTACCGCGTTTGGGTCAAAGAAGATGGAGTGTTGAACCTGGATGGTCCCAGTGCAGATGGTGTAAGTGATTAGTAGATGTGTCTTACCACTGACTCGTTTTGTTGCTAGTTTTTATATCCTACAATTGAGATGGAGGACGTAGAGCAAGCAATCGATAGTGGGTTGTCTGCTGCAAAGGACAAGATCGTTGAGGTAGTTGCCAAGTCCATCAAGTCCGAGTCCGCTGCGTGCAACCTACAGAAAGCCCAGCTTCGGGCGACGTTTGATTGGGCGACAATTCAAACCACCCTCAAGATAGCGGCCGAACAGATTGCATTATCTCGTTACGAAACATGGTTTCTCGAAAACTTCCGTGGTACTAAACGTCTACTCTCAGACGATGAATCATATCACCCTTCAGAGAGCCAGAGCACCTCAGAGTCTGTTGCACCCTCGAGGGTTAAAAGAGATTACAACTAGATTCCTGGTCTTGCGGTAGTATTTGTTTTGAAGTCTCCGAGTCGTATACATTTCCTCTCTTCTTTTTCACTATAAAACTACACTAGAGTAAGCGCCGAGATTTCGGCAGGGACCTTGTTTACGATAACCGTAATTTTTAGCAAATGGACATACAACATGTACAAGTATTGAGTTTGTGGAAAGTTGATGGTGTCGATGAACCATTCCGACTTGGTGGGACAGTGTCCGGTGATGATTCGTAGCTCTTCCGACGAAATACGATCATCGCTAACGACTTCGATCGCGCTAGGTTTCCTATTCGATTATACAATGAAGTTATGTCGTCCAACATAAAGATGAGCACCTACACGATGGTGTTTTGGTGTTCGTTATCATCTATATCGTTTGTCATTAATTTCGGGCTGGGAGTTACACAGTTGAGCGAAGATATGGAGAGTTGGTCGTCTTGTTGACTGTTAATAGAAAGCTTCAGTGAACGGTACGTAAAGCTTATTGAGTGTGCTACTAGATTCAGCTTGCAAGGGACCTGCTGAGACGATCGCGTGGGATTGATCTTGAACGATAAGGCAAAGGGTGTAACCGTACTGTCACTGATCATTCTGAAAGCGTAGTCGGTTGTGCTTGCCATCGCAAGGTTACTTGTAAGCGATGTAGGGTTACAGATTACAGAAAGTACGATACAGCGTTGCGTATGTGTGTACGTATTTGAAGATACGATACATTGATAGCGAGGAATTTAAACCCAATGGGACGTTTCAACTTGCTCCACAGCCACAATTGTCAGTCCCCAATGACCTTGTAAACAAGGTAATGTTCTACAGGTGCAGTGATCGTATTTGGGTCTATGTAAGATTGCATATCGTGGTTGAGTGAGACAAACGTCCAGTTGGTCACAACTCCTGAGACGTGCTGGAGGCCCTGGAAATCTGTGCGAATGATGAGATCTTCCACTGCGGTTAAGTTCATCATCACGACGTTGGGAAGGGCCAAGACACGAAACAAGATCGTTGAAGTGAAGAGAGCAGCGTGTTTGACAACTACGAAAGCACCTTCGTCTTCATATGGGACCCCAAGTTCCTGCAAGAACCTGTCCGCCGGCTTGCGGACGACCTAGTGGGATGTAAAGAATTGACCACCACGAGTCTCTGCAGAAACATATGCTCACCATAGGAGTCATCAGTTCGCTGCCAAGCCAAGCACCACCAGGAGCAACGTTGGCTTCCAGGATGGTGACCTTGACGTCCGGTCGGCTTGTTGCAAGATGGTAAGCACAAGACAGGCCAGCATTTCCAGCACCAACGATAACTACGTCCGACACGGCTCGTTCGTACATCATGTTGAAGTAGCTGTGTGCAAGCGGGTAAGATGCATGATTTTCGAATGATGATGGACTGGGATCTCTACCGTTTGATCATGACTCTCGAAACCTGGGCCTCCTCAATTGGAGCGAAGCGATAATTCCCTTCATAGTCCTCGCAGACATCGTACTGGGTCGTCTCTACCGCAGTGGTATACTTTTTGGTAGAGGTTATGGGGTGGAGGTCGACAGCGTTGGGGAGGATTGCTGCGGGTGGAGCCATGGTGGTTTTGAAGCGAGGACTTAGAGTCAACAGTTTTTTCTATCTGTTCTTATCTGTCCTCGGGGATCTAGTGGAAATGGGACCTCAAGGCCTCACCCCATTCTGGGCCTAGTCTTCGTGGGTCCGTACCCCCGCCTACCACAATCCAATGCTCATTGAGACGAGTGTTTCATTCGGACGCGGCTATGAGAAGGTTAAACATCTCACAAGGTTGATAGACCTACGAACCGACCAGCGTTCTTTCGGTCAGCATATTTTTGGGTCTCCCAAACGCAGGTGGTATCGACGTTACCTGTCCGGAACGAAACGGGTGAGGTTGTGCACGACACGATTTCCGGTGGTTGGTTACTGCAAGACCGCTTCGATTACTCGGCTATTCCATCGGCCGCAGCGGATCCGATGAGAGCCTCGTCTCAGACCCATCATCACATGCAAGATGCTTACCAACAACAAGTCGACAGGGAAACTGCTACCTGTGCAGTGAGTTGGCTGTCCAAATGTAAAGCGGTCCCAGGTGTCGATGATAGCGCCGGGGAGAGACATGGTCCGTTCTGGCTTTGTCATTTCTCCTTGAGGACGACTCCGATGAGGAGCAAACACCTCGCATGATGGAATTCTCTCAGCCTCTGTTCGCGTACCGGCAACGTTAGTCTGACTGCCTCAAAGACCCAGCCCCGCCTTATAAGCCCCTTCGTGACAACCCCGCTGCCGTGTATCCCTCCCTCTCCCATCCACGACGTGCCCGCCGTATACACACCAGCATGCTGTCCCAAAATTTTATGCTCGAGAGAGACCCACTTTCTCTGGAACGCATTCGATCAGTCCTGGTCCGGCTTGAAGATACCATCATCTTTGACCTAATCGAACGCGCCCAATTCGCTCACAACCCACGGATATACGTCCACGGCGCTTTCCCCGAACTCGAACAGTTGGGCTTCGACGGCAGCTGGCTCGAATGGTTTTTGAAAGAGACCGAAACTTTCCACGGTGTGTGACCCTTTTTCCCAGCGCTAACGCCATGGATCCCTCATTTTTCTCTCCCGCGACTATTCCCCACAGCCAAAGCAAGAAGATACACCAGGTATGGGTCTATTCTCTGTCACCCCCGTTTCCACAACCCGGATCACATAACTCGCATGTCAGTCCAGACGAGTATCCATTCACGAACGACCTTCCCGATCCCGTTCTGAAACCGCTCATCTTCCCAACCATCCTGTACCCAAACGATATCAACGTCAACCCCACCATACTTGCGTTTTACACGCGCGACATCGTTCCGCGCATCACGAGACGTGCCACTCTCGCCCTCTCTACATCCAAACGATCACATGGCATCCTCCATGACGACGCATACGAAGACGATGGCAACTATGGCAGTGCTGCCACCATCGACGTCGAGGTTCTGCAAGCCATCAGCAAGCGTGTCCATTACGGTATCTCTCTAGCCTTGCGTTGTCCTCACGAGAAAAAGGTGACTGATCTGTCATCCAGGGAAATTCGTGTCGGAATCGAAATTCTTTGCTGACCCTGCCGCATTCATTCCTCACATTCTCAAGCCAAACAGGCAGGCCCTTGAAGCGTTGATAACGAAACCAGAGGTGGAGCGCAAGCTCCTCTTGCGTCTGCGCAAAAAGGCTTCTACATATGCACAGGACCTCAATCCCGATGGCGATGCAATCACAAATTCCAATGTGAATGGCACTGCCAAGATAGATGTAGATGGGGTCGTTGAGTTGTACGAAAATTACATTATACCCCTTACCAAGGAAGTCGAGGTACGTTGATGACCATCGGTTTCATGATCACATCATTAAATGGCGTCCCAAGGTCGATTACCTCTTACATCGATTGGATGGCATGTCAGAGGAAGAAATCGACAGACTTGCTGGCCGTTGTACATGAGACACTTCTGATAGATCTGGTGTACAGACCTGGTGCTTTCTTGCGCTTTTTGTGAATATAGAATTCCTTGCTCGAAATAAGTCCTGGGAAGCAAGATGTATCAAGCGAACGTGTTACAAGTACGCGATTCGGTATGCAATCCAATACGCAGAAGAAGCAAGAAAAAACATGGATCTTCGTTGTGCCAGCCGGGTGCACCGGTATCATCACATATAGGCTGTAATAAACAGAAAGGCAAGGCATCAAAATCAAAAGCAGCAACTTTCGGAAGAGATACACTAAAGGAGAAAGAAGAGGTGATAAGCAAGAACACAACCGTTCAGGAGGAGACACTAAATATATGCTACAACCCGAGATCTGGGTGGATGCATCAACACGCATTTCCCGTCAGGAGTGCACGGAGCAACCCACCTTCAAAAAGGCGTTTCGCTTCCTCAGGTCCTATGGTCCGAGTGGCACGTTTCGCGAGAAGCTTCTCAGTTCTGTATTTCTCATACAGAACCTCACGGGTATGGGCCTTGAGAACCTGCCGTTTAAATCGAGGGCATGAGCATTATATCCTTGAATGGCATCACCCACGTAAAATGCACCACACTGACCTTCATGTGCGTTAGCAGGATAGCCGTTCGAAGCGCTGCGAAATCGCAGTGTTCAGGGTTTAGTACGTCAACAGTCCCCCATCGGAACTTCCTCGTAAAAGCGCCTCTGAGACTCTCTGGTGGTGTAAATATAGTTGATTTGCGAGATGCCAGGGAGACGTCTGGTTCGATGGGGCTCGAGGCTCCTTCCGAGTCCTCGTGGGTGTGCGAAGACATCGAATCAGTGGTGGTACGACGCAGCCTCTCAGGTTCTGGAGCGATGAGGGCGAACGGAAGTAAGGTGTCGAGGTTAACCTTTGCCACGGTCTGGGCTGAGAAGCGGATGTTTGCGACAGTGTCCTCCTCGGTCTCGTCAGGGTACTGAGGCTCCCTTTCGTCTTGCGCGATAGACGAGAGGTCCCGACGTGATCGGGAGCGGGAGCGGGCCGCGCGAGTCCCCTTCAGTGTAATCACGGTGCGAGAAACTCTATCCTTCTCGGTGTCATCATCAGTGACGCCGTGGGTGTCGCCATTCTCAGTGTGGTGAGATGTCCCATTGACTCCGTTGCGGAACCCGTTCGTAGCCTCTTCTTGGGGGGTTGACTGTGAATGGGTTTCCTCCCTGGGTTTCGGCGTGGAAAACACGCCGAAACCTAAACCAGCATGTCGTAACCCTTCGCGTACAGCCATCTTCACTGCGGACAGGCTTTCGTCCGTGAGGGAATCCGCTTTGGCGATGACAGGAAGTACATTGACGCGGGGTGAGAGGCGACCGATCACACGCAGTTCGGCGGGTGACATCATAATAGTCCCGGAATACTCGTCGGCCTGATTGACTGCCTGAGATAAAATAACTGTGCTCTCGGAAACGGACCTCTCGTGTACAAACTGTCCACGAGTGACGCTCCTTGTCAGTGTGGGGTCAATCATGAAGATGCATCTAGGGATGGTCAGGCGTGGATGCCAAAAAGGTGTGAACAGTGTCTCTTACAGGTGCACATGTTGATCCCCTCTGCTCTGCCTCATCACTTTGGATTCCTAAACAGAACTTAGATTGAGGGTAACGACGGTTGAAGCGCACGAACCTCGTTCATGGTGGCAGCATATTGTTCGTCAATATATTTGATGATATTGGTAACTTGACGTTCGACGCTCAGCTCTTTCCCCGGGGAGAAATCTAGGCCCGGGGTATCAATGACCGTCAGGTGTATGCGGTCATACCGGGATTCGCATATTTCGATACATGCAGTGTTGATGGTCTGCGTGTGCTTGAGCCCGCCTTTCAAGAAACGATCTAGAACAGCACGTTGGTCTCCGGTGGCAGCGGGAGAAAGGTCGGCCGTGTCCAGTAAGAGGCGCAAAAGCGACGTTTTGCCAGTGCCATGGGCACCGACGACCTGACACGCGTTAGAGCAACAAAAGGTGCTCAAGAGAGGGGACGAACCATAAGGTTGAAGGCTGGTGGGGTACGGCCCCTGCGTTGAGTCCGACGCGTCGTGGTGCCGGCACTGGATGGACTTCTCCATGTCTCGAATGCAGAGGGGGGATGAGGCGACATGTACAACGAGGAAATTTTGTTGGGTTTCGCATTTGGTGTCTCGGGCGATTGATCTGAGTGAAAGCGAAATGGTTTATGGAAAGGAATGGGGGCGTGGTCGAATGAGTGGACAGAGCTTTTGACCGCACCTTGGTATGGGTGAGGCTCCGGAACTGGGGGTGTTTCACGCAGGACTGAGACATCGACGAGGTTTTCTGGCCACGGAATGCCTTGGGGGTTGAGTTCTGGCAGCGACGGGGATGTTTTCAACGGACTAGCGTCGCTATTGGTGCTGTTGGCTCTGGGCCGCTTCCGGAACGAAAACATGGCCTAGTCGGCGAGTTGGTACACAAAATGAACAAGAACGAACGTGGATGAGCAAGGAAACAGGTGCAAAGAACGTCGGCCACCTGCTGGATTGATGCAGAGAAGGCCGCTTTCAAAACACGTAGAGCGGACAAAGGACGAACACGCAAAATTAAGGAACATCTTTCGACATGGCAACGGACCTCACTTATGCAACCAAAACACCCCCCTGTCTTGTATACTTCATTTTTCCAAACATACATACAGAAGATAGTCGATAGCTGTGGCCGAAAATAAAAGGATAGTGAAAACAGAGATGAGCCGCTTCAGAACCAGAGACGGAAAAGTACAGTACAAGGCGGTCCAACTGCGAAAAACGAGATAACCCAAAACGACGATTCGACGACTTCCGAGTGATGTGTGCAAGCTTCCACAGAGCGAGCACGAACGAATCAATGCTTCTACAGTCCATACCTGGATGGAAGATACGACGTGGGATGATGTATGGGGGTGATAAGACTCGCGGGGTAGCCAGGACCTCCGGAAAATGTGTGATCAAAGCATTCTTTCAAGGTATTATGTGACCGATGGATTCGTCCACTCTCATTCTCTTTTGGATCTGGGAAGGCTCGATGTCGTCAATTTTTCTTTTCAACTCAACATCCATGGACTCTCCAGGTGTGTCCTCCAAAGGGGTGCCGTTCTGATAACGTACGTCACCAACGACAGTAGAAGACGGGGGTGACCGGGTGGGAGGAGAATGTACTGAAAGCGGCGCGGCAGTTGGTGGGACTTTTGATGACAGGGAGGCGCGTCGGCCACCCTTTTTGTTCGCGCCATTGTTGTTGGTGTCATGGTTGTAGTTGCACGGAAGCGAACGCCGTGCACAGCTCGAACACGCTGGATGAGCACCATCGCATTTGGTTTTCCGAGCTATAAATGTCATTAGCTCACGCATGCTCGACACTGTCGGGCATCTCACCTCGGCAGAAGTTACAAGCAACCACCTTGGGTCCCGCGCTCGTGGTTTGACGAGGGGTCCTTCCTGGTACGGTCGACGCACGCTTTCTTTGAGCAGCTTGTTGCTCTGAAGCCGGTCTGATCGGCGGGAGCGGGGGCGCCGTCATCGTTGCTGCCGGCGAACTTTCAGGAAGCGCAAGGGTGGCGATATGCGGCAGTTCGTTATCTTTGAATAGGGGTCGTCCATCGGGGGCAGGGAGTCCAGAAGGATTGTGTTTCGGCCGGACAACCGGCGTAATGGTGGGAAGTGGTTCCCGAGGCTCGGACGGTCCAGCCACCGCCTGTGGGAAGCCCTCCAGAACCGGACGCTTCTCGACGTTGGAGCTCCTCCGCGACAACGGTTGGGAAGGCATCTCAGGGGAGACCGACGGATCATGCTCATCCGCCGATCTCTCCTCCGCACTGCCTTCAGACTCGCTTTCGTCTTCCTTGCGTCTGTGAGAGTTGCGTCGCTTGCTGGTCTGCGGCATATAATCACAGGGATTGGACCGCTTGAGACACTGACCGCAGGCAGGACGTCCGCCGTCGCATTTAAGTTTACGGGCTGTGATACGATCGGTTCAGTCCCAGTCATCTTGCAAAAGAGCTTCTACGACCCACAGCGGCAAAAATTGCATGCAACGGTGATTTTCTTCGTCCTTAGTTTTGAAGATCCTGGTCAAGGTACTTAAATGCGTCGTCGGATAAGCATGCAGATGCTGCTTACTACCAGTGGTCTTGACATGGTTGGTGGGAACAGCCGGACCATCACCCATGGGACGCGACATAGGCATGGAACGCGTATCTGTCCCTGGCGGAACATCTCGGGAGATAGACAAGGAAGGGTTCCGAACAGCCCCGTGTCCGCAGGTCTCAATACTCAGGATGGGCCGTGGTGTGTGGGACAAAGCGGGGAGTTGAGTGCGTGGAACCATGTTCTGCTGTATTTGGTGGGTGTGGAGGGAATGATTAGTAGAGTGGTGCTGAATGAGATACTCATTCCTGTATTTGTCAAAAAGATACTCCCGAGTGTATTTCTGCAACGTCTATCCATCACGGCGTCAACCTTGACAAGAGGGGCGACCGGGATTATCACTGACCTCCATATGATGGAAGATGGCATGTCGTAACTGCAGAAAGTCACATTGATTGTGGTCAAGCACGTCCATGGACCCCCACCGGTAACTCCGTGTGAACTTGCCACGAGCGAGTTTGGAAGAGCATGGCTGATGGGGTGATGGAGTGTACTGCTGAACTAACTCATGACGCGAGAGGGGGAGGCGAGTGACACCGTCGCTATGCGAGTATATTTCGGGGGATATGAGTGCGTAAGGAAGACGCAAGAAAGGAGTCGCGGGTGAGGTTGGAGGAGACGGCTGACCGGGAGAAGACCTGGTCGTGTGGCTACCATAACCATTGACTGCTTCACTTTTGACAGGGAGCCCAGACTCGGCCACGTCTTTACGGTGCTGATAGTGCGGGTGCGTGTCCATATCGAAGATCCCGAAGCCAATTCCGGCTTCCGCGAGATCTCGGCGTACGGCCATCTTGACAGCTGTTAGACGGTCGTTTGTCAACGTGTCCGCGCGTGCAATCACGGGAAGCACGTTGACGCGGGCAGACAACCTTCTGATTGTGTTGATTTCGACAGCGGGAAGGGTTGGACGGCAAAGGATAGGATTCGTGGTCACCGGTGGCTCAAGAATGACGGGCTCGGTGTCAGTATGGGAGAAACTGTTGGTGCGAGCCCTGGAGACGAGGGGGGCGGGAGGGCCAGGGACGGAAGGGGGGACGATCGTGTCGGGATCCAAAAAGTATATACACCTGGATGGTGGGTTAGCTCTGAGATACGGGGCATAAGCGCCCATGTCGAGGGAACGCACAGGTGGATGTTGTGGTCCCCTGTCTGCGCTTTCCAGTCCTAGAGGGAAGCGTGAGGGGGGGATGGGAAAGGGGAGAATAACAAGTACTGACGTCGTCGATGCCTTCTGCAAAGCGGGAATCGACCTGGCGGATGATTTCCTGGATTGTGCGCTCGGCGGCATGGTCGTCGGTGAAGTCCAGGGACGGGGTGTCGATGAGGGTGAGAGCGAGAATGAGAGGTTGTGTGTTTGGGTCGAGGGCGAGGTCGACATTGATAGAGGCGCAACGAATGTGAGAGGTGTGACCGCTGGAGCCCTGGACGAATTTTGCAACCGAGGCAAGCTGGTCCTTGGTAGCGGTCTGTGAGATGTCGCTGGTGTCGAGGAGGAGACGGAGAAAGGAGGTCTTTCCGGTGCGCTGACCGGCGACCATGAGGGAGTAGCCTCTGACATGGCCGGGGAGGGGATCGTGGACGTTGCCAGCTGTTCCGGGGTGCATGCCGTTTGGGGAGTAGCGGCTGGTGTGAATGATGGGGG